>RJWJ010034967.1:0-16946 GCA_004363605.1 Indri indri | reverse complement strand
CCTGAGCTTAGGGAACCCAAATCTTTAGTAACGGGCCACAGGCATGCCTACCCTTTGCTCCAGAGAGAGAGATAGTCTCTTTATTATACTGGGCAATAAGCTCACCTGTTTTTTACATGGAAGGGAAACACTATCTCCATTTTCCAATGCTATCGGCAAACCTGCCCTTTGCTCTCGAAGAAGATACTATCTCTGTCTTCCAGCACTGATATAAAAACATCCTTGGAAAGGTAGTCCAGAACAATGACAGTCAATGTTCTCAAGATGTACAGAAACCCAAGAGATGAAAAATGATCACCTGACAGTTTATCGGTTATTTTATTACTACTATTATAGACATTTTCATCACTAAATTTCACAAGAACTGTTAGAGCTGTGTGTAAAATAAAGGCTCCTGATATTTGCTCAGTCATGTAGATCAGTGGTCCCCAACCTTTTTGGCACCAGGGACCAGTATCATGGAAGACAATTTTTCCATGGACCGGGGTTGCAGGGGGATGGTTTAGGGATGATTCAAGTGCATTAAATTTATTGTACAGTTGAACCTCTCTGTAATGATAATTTGTATTTGCAGTGGCTCCCCAGCACTAGCATCACGGCCTCAGCTCCACCTCCGATCGTCAGGCATTGCATTCTCATGAAGAACACACAACCTGGATCCCTCGCATGTGCAGTTTGCAGCAGGGCTCACACTCCTGCGAGAATCTAATGCTGCTGCTGATCTGACAGGAGGTGGAGCTTATACAGTGATGTGAGCCATGGGGAGCAGAAGGGGACAGATGAAGCTTTGCTCACCTGCCACCGTGTGGCCCAGTTCCCAATAGGCCATGGACTGGTACCAACCAGTCTGTAGCCTGGGCGACTGGGGACTGCAGATGTAGATTCTTGTCCAAATGACCACCACATCAGTAGGTTGCATTCACGTTGACATTTCTCTTCCCAGCCTCACGGCTGGCTTAGCCATAAAAGGAAATTATCACACTAGAAATTTGAATCTGAAAAACTGCTTATCATCCCCATAAAGCGGGCACCATGTTAAGTATCATCCATGGCTAAATTAGCGAGTTCTTAGCTTTACCTCCTCAGTTGTGAAATGATTCTGGGAAGGCTATTAATCCTTAGATGAAATTAGTGGATTTGTTGATAAATTCCCAAGTTTCAAGTTATCCTAAGTAAATATCTATCTAAAACTAGAATACATGTATATGCATCTCATCAAAGTTTGTGTTGATTGTGTCACTTCCTTATATTAATCCTTTGCAGTAGGGGTCTCTATACTCATTTTATAGGCCAGGAAGCTAAGACTCGGACAGATTAAGCAGCATGCCCAAGGCCATATATTAATATTATAGCTCGCAAGCCTCTTGTCATTTTTCTCAGCCACCACTGCTTCTCTTTCCATCAGTGAAGAGTTGTGCCCACAGATGCCCAATAGCTCATCTTCTACGGAACCATGGAGCTGTAAGTTTCTACTCAAATGGTCTCTGTGCGTTAAGTGTGTAAAATAACCATAGCGTGTATGTTTATCTACACAGATACGGTTATATATCGTTTTCAGCAATTATTGTATTATACATATGTGCAATTCCAAACATCTTTCAAAGCATTTTTCATGTATTATTTTATTTCATCCTAACAAAACTAAGAGGTAAGTATTATTATCCTATTTCAAATTAAAAATGCTAAGACGAGAGGATATTCTGAAGCAATTTCTACAATGATCAACGCTCTTCTCTTGCATGCATCATCCATTTCCTCTTCCTATTAGGTCCTTCCCAGCGGCAAATAAATACACTGTGCTTTCCCCCCCAGCCACGGCCCCACGTCTCTCCTTCCCTTCACGGCAAGACACAGGCTATGCTCACTGGCCCCAAGTCCCCAACTGCACTTGAACTCACCTCAATCAGGATTTTGGCCCCTTTCCCACCTGAACTCTCTACCAGGTCACCAATGACCTCCACATTGCCTGACCCAAAGGTCGGTCCTCGATTCTCATTTTACTTGATCTCTGGCGGCACTTAATTGTGCAGGTCTTGTAATTAATTTTCTTTTCTTCACTTCCGGGACACCACAGTTGATCAGTTTTCTTACAACTTTTCTAGCTGCTCTTCCTCAGTCTCCTTTGCTGTTTTCTTTTCGTATCTTTAAATCTCAAATGTTTAAGCAGAGAGGGACATAGGTTTTTAATCTCTCCTCTATTCACACTCCAGCATCCCGGCCTCAGGCACCATCTGTATGCTGAAGATGGACCTGCCCTCTGAACTTCAGACAAGCACACTGAAGTTCATGCACCGTGACATGCCCACCTGGATATGCGACAGACGTCTCAAACTTAGTGTGTCCCAAACTTCCTTTGGCTTCCATCCAAACTTGTTTCTCTTGCTGTTACCCCTCAACCATAAAAATGATAACTGGGAGCTACTCAGGACCCCCTTTCCTGACGCTCTGCATCTGATCTGCAGAGAGGCCTGCGGGCTCAGTCTTCAGTGAAGTCTGTCTGGAACCTGGTCGCGTTCATCACCTGCACCCACTGCTCCCACCTTCATTTCTCCCCTGGACTATTGCAAGAGCTTCCTGCCTGATGTGCCGCCTTCCATTCTCACCACAGAAGCCAGACTCATTCTTTTAAATGGAGTTAGGCCACGTACTTCCGTTCTCAAAAAGCTCCGGTGGCTTTTGTTATGAGTTGAACCATGTCCTCCCAACATTCATATGTCGAAGTTCTAATCTCTAGCACCTCAGAATGTGGCTTTATTTGGAGACAGGGTTTTTACCAACTTAAAATGAAGTCGTGAAGGTGGGCCCTAATCCAATGTGAGTGATGTCCTTATAAAAAGGGGACATTTGAAGATGGGTTTGCATACAGACAGAGCATGATACGAATATGAAGGTAGCCATGTACAAGGCAAGGAGACGGTCCTAGAACAGATCCTTCCCTCACAGCCCTTGGAAGAAACAAACCCTCTGCCAACACCTTGGTCTCAGAATTCTGGCCTCCAGAACTGCGAGACAATGAGCTTCTGTTGCTTAAGCCACACAGTTTGTGATACTTTGTGACAGCAGCCCTAGGAAACGGAAGCAGCTTCCCAACCCCTCAGAATAACAGGAAGGCTCTCTCGTGACCGACAAGGCCCTTTGCAAGCGGGCCCCTTACATTTCTGATTTTCTTCTCTATGGCCCTTCCAGTAGCTCTCTCTGCCCCAACCCCACTGGCTTCTTTGTTCTTTCTTAAACAAACCAGCCTTGCTCCTGCCCTGGGCCTTTGCACTTACTCTGTCCTGCAGAAAATACCTCCCTTCCAAATTGATCCATGGCCTGCTCCTCATGATCTTTTTCACATGCCACTTTGATATGTTTTATCCTCTTTAGTACATAGCACTAGCTAACTTAATATTTTACTTATTTATTTTGCTTATTATCTCTCTTTCCCTCATGAAGATGCAAGCCGCATGAGGTTGGGCATTTTTGTCTGTTTGCTGTGGAGTTTAAAACAGCTTCTGGCATGTGGAAGGGGCTCAAAAATGTTAACTGAATGAATGATGAATCATGAGGACAGACTCTATGGCGCTATCCAAATGCACTACGTTCGGGAGGCTGAGCAAACCTCCTGAAGAGTGGCAGGGCCTCTGCCCTGCCATCCCGACAGTTAAACGCTGCCACTGAGTCAACACCACTGAAGGAAGCGACAAGAGCAGCTTCTGTCCTTGAGAGATTACACGCTTGTGGGAGAGACTAAACACAAAAAGCATGAAAAAAAATAGACTAGATCCACAGAGGAGTATGCCAACATCAGCAATCAAATCCAGCAAGGGCTGATTTCTAAAAGTGGTGAGTCATGGAGCTTTATCAGAAAAGAGTCTGTTATATAGAAACAAATCAACATGTATCTGAACACTACAGAGCATTTTTGAGGATATTCTCATATGTACCTTATGTAATAAGGACATTTGGAGAATACTTATAAGAAGGATTTTAGTCTATAATGTGAGCACATAGAATGCATTTCTCAGCAAATACTTTGTTCCTTGAATAAACACAGTTCTTTTTTTTTTTTCTTTTTTTTTTTTGAGACAGAGTCTCACTCTGTTGCCCTGGCTAGAGTGAGTGCCGTAGCGTTAGCCTAGCTCACAGCAACCTCAAACTCCTGGGCTCAAGCAATCCTGCTGCCTCAGCCTCCTGAGTAGCTGGGACTACAGGCATGCGCCACCATGTCCAGCTAATTTTTATACATATATATTTTTAGTTGTCCAGATCATTTCTTTCTATTTTTTAGTAGAGATGGGGTCTCGTTCTTGCTCAGGCTGGTCTCGAACTCCTGAGCTCAAACAATCCGCCTGCTTCAGCCTCCCGGAGTGCTAGGATTACAGGCGTGAGCCACCGCGCCCGGCCAAAACACAATTCTACCACGTGGCAGCACCGGCAACTTAAAAAAAATTGAAACTACTAGGAGGACTCTGAACAGGAGAGGATAACCAGCGAATTGGGATCCGGGTACCACCTGATGGAAACCTATTAAATTTGGTAGAGGTGGCAAGTGACAGAGGAAATAAGGTAACTGGAAAATAACCTGTGACGTTTGCTTTTGATCTTTCTCCTGTTCTATTTCTTTCCTTTCGCTTTCTCCTTTTCACATTAAAACTCTCCTTCTAATTTCTTAGATAAGCAATTAAACCTTGGCCTCCGGGATAAGTTCCCAAGGACAGTTATCAATTAAAACTAATCTGGAGGCAACTTCTGTTCTCAGTTTTGGTGCTAATTCACCACGTGAGTTTAGGTTGTCAGCAAAATGCTCTAAGTTTGTTGGAAGAAAAGTACTACACGAAGCAGAGCTTTATTATGGCAGCATCGACTACTGTTATTTGTCTAAAAATAATCCCGATTTCACTTCTGATGTCTAAAAGCTTCTCTTTTTTCTCTTTCTCTATTTTCTATTTTTCCTTCCTCCTACTCATTAAACCTTCCAGTACAACAATAGACTAGTTCATGGGGGTGGGATAAATTCAAGATTCAAAATAGAAAAACATATTTATGTGAATCTACATGGTTGTAGACATTAAAGAGCCTCTAACTGTCAAACACTTGTCCAACACATTCAGATAGTAAGGAAATATGTAAATTTTTGGAAGAATATTCCAAAAAGATGTTTTCTGGCACTATATTCATTTAAATGGCTACCTTAGATTATAATTTAATCAAGCTTCAGAAGCATAGCTACAAGGTGAAGCAACTGCTTGGTAGCAAACCACACATGACGTTAGAACACAGTGAACTTAATCCTGTGGTTGAAATGTTTCACTAACCTCATTTCTCCTCATTTTGAAGTTCAAAGATAAAGACAACTTCATAGTGGAGAGTAAACTCAGAAATAGCTTAAAGTTATGTTACCCTAGATTGTTCACCCATGCAATAAAATATTTGAATGCCTCCCATAGATAAATACTTCTAATAAATAAACACAAATATTTATTCATAAATTACATAATCATAAAATAGTATGTACATTAAAACATATACAAAATAGAATAGTTTAAAGGATGAATTAAGAATCGAATAAACAATACTTTTAGATGTCTTGCTAATCGTGATGGCTTCCTGTTCTGATTAGCTGACATCTCAAGGCTCAACATAAGCTTCAACTGAGGTTCATCTTTAAAAGATAATGAAAGTAAATCCCTATTTCAAATAGTCTTCTTGATCATGCCAAATGTTTTCTGCCAAACTCTTCTCAGCTGTGATTAGACTGTTACCGTCTTAAGCTCATAATGTGGCTGACACGGAGCCTTTACTAGGAAGAGGAGTAAGGTCTTGCCTTGTGCTTGCCTCTCATGCCACAGTGCATTGTGGGTTTCCTCATGGGTTCTTTGCGGGGTTAATGTGAAGCCAGTACTTTGTGGTGGTTGGCTGAATTAAAACTAGATCATATAATCCATAAATCCTTTCAACCAGGGAATGTGTAAATGCCATATATTGTAATATGCTAAAAGTCCGAGGGCAACTTGGACTCTGCGTTGTAGACCTTTTCCTCTTCTTTCCTGTAATTTCTACTATGCAGACTCATAAGTGACGGTAAACCTTTATATCTGTCTTATTTTTTAGATGACTATATTGTTTTCCAGTAGTTCATCTGAGACATGTACTTTAAAAACTACTGCTCTAGGGAGCTTTTAAAATGTGAGCATCACCTTGTTCTGAAAACATATTTATGGTATTTTATGATGTTGGGATGTTTAAATTAACAATTTTAATTTTCAGATATCTGCATGAAAATATCACACTGGGATAAACCTACCAAACCAAGACCGATCTACCTTTTCCCCACTGAGGTGAAAAAAATAGCCAAGTGCAAGATTTGATGGTCATCGTGTTTCATTCTTATTCCTGCCACAAGCTAATAAAGATCTTTCATCAGTAACATGTCTATAATCCTTATTATTTCTTTTGAAAAAGTTGAAAATCTATAATACTTCTTTGGTATATAACTATGAAACTAGTGGAGTTGGTGAAGTAATATGTCGATTAAACAATTAGTAGGAGGCTAAAGCATAAACTACCAATACATGCAACAATGTGGATGAATTTCAAAAACATTATGCTGAGTGAGAAAGTCAGCTGCAGAAGAGTTCACTATCTATGGCTCCACCTGTACGAAGTTCCAGAAGAGGCAGACTAACCCGTGATGAGAGGAATCAGGATGGTGGTTGCCCCTCTAGTGTAGGGAGGTGGGGTTGACTAGGAAGGGTCCTGTAGCAACTTTCTGGAGTGATGGAAATGCTCCATATCTTGATAGGGATGTGGATTAAATGGGCGTATGCTCTTTTCAGAACCCATTGATCTGGATCTGAGTGTGTTAAGAGCTATGCATTTCATTGTGTGTAAATTACACCTCAATAAAAAAATTTAAGTGCATCATAAACCAGTTTCTAATGATCAATTTATGTCAGCTTTATGACAACTTATTCAAAACCTGAATAGCTAGTTCCATTTAGTCACAGTAAAGTGAGAATGCTTCAACTGGTAAAACATGTACATTAGGTATCAGAATAAAGTGGTTCTAATAATAATGATGATGGTAGGTATTATAATACTTTATTGCATAGTGACTGTGTGCCAAGCACTATGCTATTTCTATCCCACGGAGGAGAAAACACTCGGGCATAGAAAATTTGAATAATTTTCCCAAAGACAAATTAGTGATAAATGGCAGAACTGGACTGGAAATCCAGGTCTCTCCAATCATGGAACCCCTGCCTTCAACAACTGGGGCAAATGTAATCTCTTCTTAAAGAGAAATGTGAGGATTTCTAGTCTTCTCAAGGGTGCAGTAGACCAATAAGTATTTATGCAGTGTGCCCGCTGTTCTGGGTGCCATGAAAAGTGTTTCATATCATTATTTCTGTAGAATTACTATTATTATTTTCTCCTTTTACAGCAGAAGAAGCTGATGCTCAGAGAGGTTAAGTAACACCCTCAGGATCACACAGTAAATGGAAGAACTCAGATGCCATTCTGGAGCCAGTGAAACCAAAGTCCAGTTTTTTTCTACTTTCAGTGGTTCTTAACTAGGAGCTACATAAGAAGTAATGGCAGAGATTTTTTAAAACGACATATTACTGGATCTTATCTTGGTGTCTTGTCTTGTAGATTGTAGGGGACTCAGGGATTGGTCTTTTCACAAAGCCCCATTTATGATGCTACACAAGTTCCCTACTGGAGAACCACATTACCAAGTTGTCACTGGGTCTTCAACAGAACCCTTCCCCTTAAAATGTCCATACATTTATTTTATTTTAAAAATTAAATAGAGAGAATTTCTGTAATGATAGATAGTAGTAAGCATCAATAGATCTCAGTTGAACTCTCACATCTGCCATTAACTGGCTGTAGAGCTGCAGACAAAGTCCATGGTTTTCTCATTTGTAATACTGAAGGGTCGAACACGCTTATCTTTCAGACGTCATCTTGTCCTGACATCTGATAAATTAAAACCAGTTTTATTAGTTAAATTCTACCACCCTCTTTGAAGTACCTGGAAATCCTGGGGTCTCATAGGGAATTTGTTGAAATGTTGAAGAGAAAAAAACATAAAAAATAGCTTAAATGTAGTGGTATTTTCTACGGGAAACTAGAGATACCATTGGTTTCTGGACAAACTGATTTCCTAGAGATACCCAAGTCTTTGTTACTTCAAGAAAAATTAAATAAATGTAACAATTCCATGTTTCATACCTTACTGTGTAAAATTTACAGCACCGTTTGGACATAAAGATGTGCAGGAAATGATCTTTGCTGTCAAGCATCGCTCAGGAGAAGCCACGAGAGAGAACATAATCAACTGAGAAGTGAGCTGTTTGACCATAAATGCTCCCAGTGATGCTCAGAGAACTGTGAATTTGGAGGTTACTGTCACTGGGCCACCCGGCATCTGATGTGACACAGTGGAACTGTGGTCTCACAACAGGTCATTCCTTAGAAAATTCCATAGAAAACAGAGGTTAGAACTTTTAATTTGCTGTGTGAGGAGTAGGAGGCCAAACATAGACCTAGAAGGCCTGATTTAAAAGAGAAAAGCAGTTGATTTGCAAAACTGGAAGAACAAATGCAGATGGAAAGAAGTGGAGTTACGAGGAAAGAGAGAGAAGGATGGCGGGTAGATACTTGGGAACTGCGAAAGCACGGGAAACAGGCTCAGCAGCGGCTGCTGACTCAGGCCCCACCAAGAGACAGGAGTCAGTCACAATAGAATGGTGACCTAGGCTGCACAGTGCTCTGACCCTGCCTCTGCCCCGGCATGGTGCGCTAGACTCCGATCCTGCTGTCTCTTTCTTCTTCCTTCGCCCTACCGCGTGGGCTCACTCAGATCACCTGCCAGGTGGCGGTTGGCTGCTGCCTTCTCTCCCTTGGCTCCTGCCTCCCTCCATGGCTCAGGTCTCTTTCCCGGAGCTGAGCTAAAGCCAGGCGCTTACAAGGGGGACAAGCCTGGACGAGGGGCTGGCTTGGGGGAGGGGAGTCAGGTCTGTGTTCCTGTCTGGAGGGGGGTGGCAGACCCAGAGAACACGGGCCACCCTCGACGCCCTTTTCTGTTTCCCTCTCAGTTTTGGTTTCAAACAGCTTCCTCTAACGCTGCGGTCCCTGATTCCCAGGCCCCAGACCAGTACCTGTCCGTGGTCTGCTAGGAACCAGGCTCCACAGCAGGAAGTGAATGGCAGGTCGGCCAGCAAAACTTCATCTGTATTTACAGCCTCTCCCCATCACCCACACCACCACGTAAGCTCCGCCTCCTGTCAGATCAGGGGTGGCCTTAGATTCTCATAGGATCCCGCACCCTGCTGTAAACTGCGCATGCGAGGGATCTAGGTTGGGTGCTCCTTATGAGAATCCAATGCCTGATGATCTGAGATGGAGCTGAGGTGGTGATGCTAGCGCTGGGGAGCAGCTGCAAATACAGGTTATCATTAGCAGAGAGGTTTGACCGCACAATAAATGTTATGTGCCTGAATCATCCTGAAACCATCCCCTGCCCCCATCCCTGGAAAAATTGTCTTCCATGAAACTGGTCCCTGGTGCCAAAAAGGTTGGGGACTGCTGCTCTAACACATAGTCATATGTATGTGTAAATATATATATGCACACACTTATATAGTATATATGGTTTACATATATAATTTTATGTATAGTCTTCTATATTACTCTAATGTATAGTCTTAACAAACTTGACAAAAAGTTGATAAAGTATTTAAAATAATAAAATTTAAAAAACTTTATAAAACGTTGATAAAAATAGCCTTGACTAGAAAGTTGAAAGGGTGCCTCTCTAGAAGAATGAACTTGGAGGATCTGCTTTCTTCCTACCGACTTCTGTACTCTCTGCGTATTTTGTAGTCTCCAAGGAAGAGGTTTTGTTTTTTAATACAGAGCAGTGCATGTAGGAAGAACTCTTATGTCAAATCCTACCCCGTGAGCCCCAGGCTTCCTTTGAGCCCAACCCACAGATTTCTGCCAATGACTGATATACTGAGCTCTTATCTATTCAGTTGTCTCCAGGATTTTATTTACAACACCTTAAGTAGGACAAAATCGACCTCGACAACCCCTTTTGTCATCTTGTTTCAGAAGAAGGCGCTGGATGGAGAAATCAATTAGAGATTTATGGACTTCCCATTTGCTCAGTCACAAACAACTGGATTTCCCAGAGTCATAGTTCATTAAAACAAAAAGAATAGCATGCTTCTCTTTAATTAAACTTTTCCATTTTAAAACACTAAATGTAAGTTTTCAAGAAAGTATATCTCAAATGCAAATCAAAGTTTAAAAAATGTTTACAAAAAATGTAAGAATAAGCTCTGTAAAGCATTGACTTTTTACTGAAATATCACTTATGTACAATAAAATTTGCCAATTAGTAGAGTATAATTTGATGAGTTTCACAGATGCATACAGCTATGTAACCACCACCACAAACATGATACATAATATTTCCATTGCCTTAAAACATGTCCTATTGTCCCTTTGCAGTCACTCTTCACCCACACACTGTCCTTGGCAGCCACCGATCTGCTTTCTGACTACAGTTTTGTCTTTTCTAAAATTTCACATAAATGGCCCCGTGCAGTATGTGGTCACTTGTGTCTGGCTTTTTTCACTTAGCATAATTGCTTTGAGATTCATCCACATTGTTTGAAATGATTTTAGGGTTGTATACAGCTTTGGATCTGGCATTCAAAGGCAATATGATATCAACATTATCTGTTAAGTTTTGTTTGATCATACAGACTATTTTTTCTGCCAACAAAGTTTCAAGTGCCTCTGCATCATTAGAGGACAGATTTCTGTTTGTCCTTCCATCTGCCCTGTTTTGATTCATCTGTTTTTTTCTCTTAACAAAGAGTGAGAGAAAGTGTGTAAGTGAGAGACATTCACCCAGGTACCAGTTTTCCACTCCTACTGGGTATTGCTCTCCCTCCTTTGAAGTTAAGCATAGCCATGTGACTTGTTTGGCTAATGAAATATAAACGGAAGTGATGTATGTTCCTTCCAGAGAGAAGCTTTAAGAGCTTTTCTCCTCTTTTCCTGCCCTAAAGATTATGGAGCATTTACAGAGCTAGGCTCTGGGTCCAGGAGTGCCTATGATCAGCAGAGACCTGTGCCAACCTGTGTTGAACATGAAGCGTGAGCAAGAAATGACAGACAGTGGCCACTGAGATCTGAGGGTGGACTGTTACTGAACCATACCAGCATGAGTCTGTCTGACTGAACGAGGAAGCAAGTGACATGGCTATATGAATGAATTACAATTATCAATTGCCATTTTTCAATCAGAGGGTTATTTTTCTTTTCTGTCTTACTCAGCATCTCCAAAGTAAACTTGTTCCTTTATTATCATTTGCTTGAAATTTACATTGAAAGATTAATTGTATTTATTAAACATTCCATACAGCTTGTGTAGCTTGATCTCTGACAGAGATTGCCATTCCTCAAAAGGCTCATATCCTTTCTGCATGCATTGGATTTTAAACAGAGTGCAACAGGCGTAAAATAAATTCCTCCACCAAGGGATATAATAATACACAATGTCGGGCTCTATGGCCAAGACTTTTTAGTGCTCACTGACATCTGTGTTGTCCTCTTGGACGTCTTCATGGGCACAGCTAGACTACGGCTTCCAGCCCCTGTGCATGTAGCTCGGGCTATGTGACTAGTTGTTGCCAGTGATGGCTGCAGAAGAGATGTGACTCACTTTTAGGCCAAAGCAGTTAAGAGCAGATGTTTCTCCATATGTTCTCTCTTTCCTTGTTTGAATTGGTGAATGTGGAGGAGGACAAGGCCCAAGAAGAAGGCAGAGCAACACAAATGAAGGAAGGAGCCTGGGTTTTTGAATGACAGCACAGAGCAGAGTCCGTCTACTCACTTCATGTTCCGCCAACCTGCACTGGGCACTGTTGTGAGCCCTTTGCTTTCTTAAGCCCCTGAAGTTTGGGATTTTTTGTTTTGTTTTGTTACAGCAGCTGATGTTAGTTATCCTGACTAATACAGGAACTAATACCTTAACAGTGCTACAACACTGTGGTTGTTTCTCTTTTCAATTCAGAAAAGAGGCAGGTAAAAGTCATAAGCAAATTTTTGACTGTGAGGGTGTTGGTACCTCTAACTCCCATGCGGTTCAAAGGCCAACTTTACATGGTAAATAGCAAGTGTCAAAGCTCATTTTCTATTCTAAATCTAGTGCTCCTACCCCACCATCTGACAGCAATCAATGGCTGCAGTCTCATGGCAATTGACTACCTCAGATTTAGCAAAATATATATCAATATATACATATATATTTGTTACGGGGAATTGTCTTACACAACTGTGGGGTCTGGTTGAGCTGTCTCTTTAAGGCTTTGTCCCTGTATCTGATGTGGAACTGGAGGTACACAGGGCACACCGTCAGGATGAAAATATTGTGAGTGGGCAAAAAACTGCAAGCACAAGCGGGGACCCCGCAAGAATAGAGTGATCCCCAAAGCTGCTGCTTTGCCTCTGACTTTGGTGATGAGGGTGTCCTGCAGAAGCTGGCCCCTGGTCACAGAGATGAATGCACACACCTGACCCAGCAGTAAAATAAGCTGGAGGAAATCCAGGGGACGGTGGAGCAGTTGCAGGCACAGCCACTGCTTCCCACCTGTGACGTAAATCAGCAGATCCTGACAATGTATGTGACCTCATGACCTTGTGATCGTCCATGTGGCCGCTGCCTCCTCTTTGCCCTCCTCACCCCCCAGTAGTCTTCCTTGTGACCCACCCTAACCAGAAATTTGCAAGAAAGGGAATTTTGGAAAATGTACCAGAGCCTAGTCAAATTGTCACATTAGGAAGTCCCCATAGCAGCTTTTGAGATTTCACTTCCTTTTGGTATTGAACAATTTTGCAAATACTGATCAAGCCAGTGAAACTAAAGATTGCTGCCTGGAGCACTCTGAGTCTAGGTAAAAATGACAGAGCAGGTGTAATTGATCTCAGCTGTTTCCAGCCTCCATTTTGAGGCAACCTTACCATGTCGCTGGTTCCCAAGCTGTCATTGGTGGTTAATTCACTTTTTCAAAACCTTTTCTCAGGGAAGGGGCTGATACTGTTCACAAACACCTTTCAATAGCTTTAAGTCAAAGCTCTCTGTGCTGGGGGCACTCACTTCTTAACCCCCTTCTCCCTTTGGAGGCCACAGGTATCTGCCACAGAGGACTGAGGAGGAGGAGTCTTTGAGAACCACATCTGCCAACAGTGTTTCCCAAAGAGTGGGGCAGGTACCGCTGATGGTATGTGAAGTGATTTTAGGCAGTATGTGGACATGTTTATTTTAAAAGATGTGTCTTTTGAATCTGTATTAGAAAACATATCTTTGAGAGTTATAATAAAATAAGAGTAGTGATTTAAAGTTTTTTAAAATAAATACATGTATGTTTTAAAAGGTGAGCATTTTAAAAATCACTAAATAAATAGTGGTAAGTTGGTTAGAAACTATTAAGTAAATACCATTGTAAATGGTTCACTGGTACTGGTTCACAAAAATTATGAAAGTAGAATTCAAACTATTGAACATTAAGAAATACTCTCTCATTTGAGGGAGCTTGCATTTTTGATGTTTAAGACATTCTAGTAAGAATCCTTAATTCTATGAACCAGCTAGTAGAAGTCTCTCCTCTGAACCCAAAACTCCAATCCAATCTCCCCAGCTACCTCTTGAGTGGAGTTCAAGTTCTCAGGCTCCTATGCAGTAATCTCCTGAAGGCACTGTTGGTGTCATGTACTTTGGTTTGTACCTAACTAAACACAGCATTTTCCGGATACCAGCTCAGGGACAGCTCATTCACTGTAGCAGCCACACCTGGATATTTCAGAAGGCCTTGGGATCAGTGACTACATGGTATCTTCCCAAAATCCAGGGAGTAAAAGCAGAACATGCCCATACACTGTACTCCACCCTTCTCCCAACCTCTTGTACGTGCAGAACTCAAGATGAATTCTCCTTCTCTTGAAAATGGAAATGTCTTTTTTTCCAGGGATATGGGTGCCAGAGTCTGAAATGCCACACAGGAGTCCTGCCAGAAAGGGTGTGTGCTCTTGGAGATTTGTCTTTCTGCTGATGTGTCTGAAGGGCAACCTTGGCTGGCTGGTTTTAGGTGAGACAGAACGCAGGCTTTAGTAACATTCATTCCTATGATTCAGTCATGCTGGGTCACTGTACATAGGCTTCTATCCCTTCGTCTCTATGATCTTGCCTTATGGAGAGCTTTGGGGGTGCAGGATCTCTGGGTGCACCAGAGGTTTTCTGCAGCCAGTTGCCCCAGCCTGATCATGCTTCAGAGGTAACCAGATCAGCCTCCTTCTAACCTAGTGAAGAGTGGAAAAATCTGATGGGTCAACCATGTCTCACCACCTCAACACCACTCTGTTATTGTCGAAGCCAACACACCTGTCCAAGGAGTTTTGGCCTCTTTAATTAATGGCAGGAGAAGATGGTGGACACATACAAGCCAGGTCCTGTCTCATTTCTAAAACAGATCAATCATTTCTAAAAACAATTATTGTTAAAAGCAGACAAGAAGCAACTATGGTGCAAGATGGTGTAGACTGGATTTCTTCAACGTGTTCTGGTGCCTGTGTGTGTGTGTGTGTGTGTGTGTGTGTGTGTGTGTGTGTGTGTAGGAGGGTATGTGCAGGGAGGAAAGCAATTGGGGATTTTAGGGTAGTACCCTGGCACACAGAACTTATGATAGACCTGGAAAGGGAAGAACTGAAGAAGAGGAAATTAGTCTCCCCAAATTTATTGTGGACCCCAAACCTGTGATCATTCAAATCTTACCTAAGATTTAGAGATTTCAAAGGTCTAATATTTACCGGCACCAAAAACTTGCTGCTACCACTTGCTATGACCTGGTCCCATTTTTCTCCCAGCTCCGGGCTCATCCAGAAAGTCACCGTCATAGCTTCCTGTGTCTTTGCCCCATCACACCCCTCAGCCAACACCCCACCCCAACAAGGGGAGGAGCCAGACAGTGAACTGCGCCTAAATACCCTAGGCCAGCTTCATCCTCCCGCCCAGTATACAAGTTCTCCTTGCCTATGGGCAATTTGGCAACAACCACAAATCATGAGGATTATTAAATGGAGTGTTGGGAGACATTTGATGCCAGATTTCTACATTTCAGCTTTCAAATTTAAAGAGGACTCACCCTTTCAGTCCAAATTTTTTTGGAGTGATTAAGCAATGGTGGTCAGAACCCAGAGGTAAACACAATCCCTAGCATATAAAATTTAGAATAGGCTTAGACATAAATTTCAGGACATCTAATTTAATGCTTTACTAAATCTATATTTAGATAATTTGAAATAATGTATACATGCTTCAAAGGGAGTTTTTACCCATTTGATATAAATTACTGATTTTTGTTACAAGTTTCTCCACACATAGTCAAACCATCATATGAAGATTGATGCTGGGGAAAGCTCTACAAGACCTGGTACCAAAGCAGCATCATTAACCTTATAAATTCCCTGCAGTGAACTTATAAAACAAGTCCATGTTTCCACTGTGCATTGCTAAAGAGCTACTTATGTTTAAAGCTAGCACCAAATATTTGCGTGCATTTTGAAATTGGAAGCATTAATCTTTACATGATCATGCCAATGCTATTTAGAACCAGGTGAGCTCATTAGTATATTTCATTCCTGTGGACCATTTTAAAAATAACCCCAATGTCAAACACGACCTGTGGATTGCAGAGTATTTCAAGAACAATGCCATAAAGGGAGTTACTTGAGGCACAGAAACAATCTGTTTTTATAAACTCCATAGCATACATACCCAAGAGTTACTTATTTTGGGGAAAAATATCTATATTTGTGGGTGAGATTCTGATTTAGAAGTCAGTTAGCAAAGGTTGTCGAACTGATTAGATATTTCCATTTGTATTTGGATCATTTTTATTGTAGTGACATAAGGCTTGGGAAAAATTGCATAAGAAATTAGAAATGAGTTTGATCAATCATCTTTAGTGCAGAATAGAGCATCCTCTCCTGCTTAAGGTTCTGAAGCCACTTTACAATGTGCTTTCCCATTGAATGTTTTGGCGTTTGTTTTCACCAACATTCCAGATCAGTTTTATTATTAATATGAAAGCTATTAAATCACTAGCTATGATTCTTTGAGGAGGTGTCGATTCTGATTCATGTATAACACGTTTTTCAAAATGTTAGGTGGCAACAGATTTTTAGTATATTTTTGAAACTCTCTCATTAGGAAAAGAATCATGTCTTGCCACCCCTCACAGCTATTTATCCCTTATGCCACAAGGCACTACTTTCCTATTGGCTTTCCCAAATAAACTATTTGCCAGTCAAATTCTTCCTGAGCCCAAATAAAGTGTCTTAGCTTAGAGTTTTTCCACTGCCCAGCCAGGGTTCAGTCCATCACAAAATATAGGCAGAACAGGGAGAAACGGAGAAACAGGGTAATGTTGAATTTTGCATTCTGTATTATAATTATCCATTTGCATATATCCCCACCAAAAGGAGCATCTTACAAGCTGGGGTTATAACTCATTCATCTTTTTATCCCCACATGCAAGTACATAGCCCAATCCATTTCATGGTTCAAATTTGTATCAGGGTAATGTTTTCAGAAAAAAAAATTATTTTCCCTTTTGCATTTCTAAGATTTTCTCTCGAGTCAGCCCAAGACACTATCTGCAGGGCTGTTGACATGGGAATGCAAAGAAACAGTCAATGTTCACTTTTTCTATTCAATTACCAAATTAAGATTTTTGCATCAAGTCTTGGAAGCTAGGCTTTGTCAAGAGTGAAAGGATATTCTAGGAGCTTCCCTGTTCCTTGGTAGAGATCCTGAAGGTAGCTGGTGGTTGCTGGCTGACAAAATTGCCATTAACTCTCCAGCTTCAAGGCAGAACACC
>RJWJ010034966.1:0-16932 GCA_004363605.1 Indri indri | reverse complement strand
TGTGGGTGGTGAAAATATTCTATAATTAGACTGTGATGGTGACTTCATAACCCTGTGAATATGTTAAAAACCATTGAACAGTACACTTTAAATGAATGAATCATATGGAATGTAGACATCTCCACGAAGCTTCCAAAATTTAAAACAAAACAAGCCACTATGAGATACTACTTACACAATCATTAAATTGAAAAAAAAAAATTGTTAAAGGATCTGATAATATCAGATGTTAGCAGGGATGGAAGGAGGGATGGCAAGTGGAGCAATTACGCCGTAAACAATTGGATATTATGAAGTCAAACTGAAAAAATGCACTCCACGAGCCCACACTTGCACTTCTGAGTATACACACGCCCTGGACAGAAGTGGACATGTGTGGGCCAGGAAGCATGCACTGGCCCCAACAACCGGAAACAAATGAAATGAGCAGCAATAGAAGCATGGAAAATCATATCACGGTGCCATGAAAGAAAGGAATGTTCTAAAGCTGTGGTCCCCAACCCCACAGACCTGGTCCATAGCCTGTTAGGAACTGGGCTACACAGCAGGAGGTGAGTGGCGGCAAGCAAGCGAAGGTTCATCTGTATTTACAGCCGCTCCCCATCACTCTCATCACCGTGTAAGCTCTGCCTCCTGTCACATCAGTGGGGGTATTAGACTGTCATAGAGGTGCAAACCCTACTGTAAACTGAGCATGTGAGGGATCTAGGTTGTGGCTCCTTATGAGAATCTAATGCCTGATGCTCTGCAGTGGAGCTGAGGAGGTGATGCTAGCGCTGGGGAGTGGCTGTAAATACAGATTATCATTAGCGGAGAGGTTCGACTGCACGATAAATGTAAAGCACTTGAATCATCCCAAACCGCCTCCGCCCCCACCGCTGTCCATGGAAAAATCATCTTCCATGAAACCGGTTCCTGGTGCCAAAAAGGTTGGGGACCACTGCTCTAAAGCAAGGGAAATGGATACAGCTATGCGCATCAGGATGTATGAACCTTCACAGCACAAAGCTGAACTTGCACAAAATGATACACAAAGGAAGTTCAAAACCTCCTAAAACTCAATTATATCCTTTAGGGATGTACACGGAAAAGCGACTGTGGGATTACATAAAAGTCGGCTCACGGTCACCTTCAGGAGGGAGCCCTTGGGGGGAAGCTGAAGACAGGAGAGGGATGTGGGGGAGGGTTTGCTGTGTTTCTTGACCTGGGTGGTGGTGATGAAGCTGTTCTCTTTATAGTCATTCTACTATACAATTTAGATCTGTGTGCTTTTCTGTACTTCTGCTGTATTTCAAATAGAAAAGGGGAACAAGCAAACCAATGCTTGCTATAACACTATAGTCCCCTCATCCCTAATACTAGTTGTAATATTCTACCTCCCTTATCCATAACAAGAGTAAATTAAAACTATTTTGAAATACTGTTTTCATCTATAGGATATATGAGAATCCAAAAGTTTGATAACTCACTGTGTGGTCAAGGTTGTGCGAAAAATGCAATCTCGCTGTTTTCTTATTACTACTTATTATCTCATCATATTATAAATTAGTTCAACACACACAGAGGCAATTATGTTGGAATTTCATGCAACAATAGAAAAGAAATCTGGAATCTATGAACTGATTTGGAAAGAAATTATAGTGTTAGGTTACATATAGTGACTTTCTGTATTTACAAAAAAGGGGGTGGGAAAATACTGCATGGGCTTATATGCAAAACTCTGGAAAGATATACAAGAATGTAATAAATTATTTTCTGTGAGGTGGGTGGGGGGAACGGATGAGGAGAGTTTTCATGGTTTACCCCTTTATAGTCTTTGATATGTGAACTTTCCAAAATGTACGGTCACGTGCCACATAATGACACTTGGGTCAACAAGGGACTGTATATATGGTAGCAGTCCCACAGTATGACAGTGCTGTGTTTCTGCTGTACCTTTTCTATGTGTAGGTATGTTTAGATACACAAATCCTTACCGTCGTGTTACAACTGCCTACAGTACTCAGTACAGTCACGTGCTGTACAGGTTTGTAGCCCGGCAGCAACAGGCCATGCATGTTTCCTAGGTGTGTAGCAGGCTATGCCATCTAGGTGTGTGTAAGTACACTCTATGGTGTTTACACAACAACAAAATCATCTAATCATGAGTTTCTCAGAACACGCCCCCCTCTGTAAAGCAACACATGACTGTATTAACTTTTAAAAAAAATACAAAAACTTAATAAATAATACTTTTGATAGTACTACATATGCTATATGTACTACATATATTTAGTTTAAAATATAAGCTAATTTTATATATTTTAAAACATACAAGGTGAAAATATATACTATATGATCCAATTTTTGTTAATGACCAGTATGTATGAATAGGGAAAAAGGAAGCCTGGAAGGATTAACTTCAAAACTTGGTTACTCATTATGAGTGGTAGAATTATAGATTATTTTTATTTTCTTATTGGTTACCTGTAGTTCTTAATTTTTTATAATGGTCAGTCAGTATTTCTGCAATAAAAGTTTTTGTTTTAAAGGATTAACTTACAGACTAAGTCTACATTCACAGGAACTCTATCGCAACCCACTCTCAATCTCATTTCTGAGAGGTTCATTCAGGTCCCATCCTCTTTGCTCAACAGCCTGAATTAGTTCTGCAGAGCTGAAGCTTTTCCCCGCCTTCTTCTTCAGGAGACAGAAGGAAAGACTAACTTTCCCCAGGTTCTTTCACATGAAATCAACGCTCGAGAAAATGTTTCAGTGAACTGAAATCCCACTACAAGATGAGCTGCTGGTCTCAGGACTGTGGGGGCTCACCCAGGCCAGCCTCCATGACCTCCCCACCAAGCCACGGCCCCACACACCATGCAGAGAGAGACAAGAAGGGTGTCCCCACGCTGGGCTCACTCACCTCGGGGATGCAGTCCTCGTGGGTGACCACGCGAACGATGTCGTCCAGCGGGAGCAGGGAGTTGCACTTTATCTCTGTGTAGACGTTCTTGCCCTCCGTGCACACAGCCAAGAGCTCAACCAAGTGGATGTGGTACATGAGAGGGCTGTTCTCATCCATCCGGTCCCGCTCCGACCGCATCATCTGGATCAGAGTCTGGAAAGAGGCTCTGTCGTTGTAGAACACAAGGACGTCCTCTCCTGAATTGACCAGCTACAAAAAGGACAGGGCCTGTTTATATTACAAGCTTGCAGGAGTGGAGGCAGAATAACAAAATCTATTCACAGAGAAAGAAAGGTGTTCTGTTAGTATTTACCCTCCTAAATCAGTCTTACACCTATATCACTAAACTCATCAAGATTTTATTCATTTATAGAAGTGAACAAGTAAAAATCTTCAGGATAATAATTTTAATTCCACAGAGATAAAAAATACTACAGTGGTCATAAAAAAATATTAGGGGGAGAGAAAAATCCACATTAATGTATCAAGTGGAACTATAGATTGCAAGCTTACACTTGTCTTTCCAAATCTAATAATTAGGCTGTATTTTTTCTTGTTTTAAATGCTTCCATCTTCTTTTTACACTTTATAAAAAAAAGTCAAGGCCTTCCTATTCATAACCTGTCCCCTAGGCTGTCGCTTCTCACGCGTCTATGTAAGAATAAATCAATTTCAGCACTACATAAAATACAAAAGATCAAGAAAGGGCTGGCACAGAAGTCAAGAGCTCTAATCACGTGCCGGATACCAAGACACACTCTTTAGATGGATTCCCCAACCTGTGTTTCAGTTTCTTCATCTGTAAAAATGAGGACAATACCTAACTCGGGGTGCTGTCATGTAGATTAAATAAATTAGTATACATAAATTGCTTAGAACAGGGCCTAGAAATGGCAGGCTTCCAAAAAATGTTAGCCATTAAAGTCACCATCATCTCATTTAACCGCACAGCCACTCTTCGAGCGAATCCTGCTGTGCTTCCACTTCATGGAAAAGCTCACTGAGGCTTCGAGAGCTCGAGCAACACATCCCACAGCTGGTAAAGGGGTTCAACTGACATCCGTAGCCCAGGTCGAGCCGACCCTTAATCACACTACCCTACCTGCCACTGGAGCTCTAATGCAGAAGGGATTATAAATCCAAGTGATAGGTGGATTTACTCAAGATTTCGTTTTTTAAAAAGGTGGAAGGATTAAAATCAAGTCACGTGGGTGGCAGAGTGGGCCTTTCTGATCAGCGACAACATCCACAGGTGTTGACTTCCCATAACGAACCAAATAAGACTTTTCCTTGATTCCACGATTAGCTGCTCCTCGAGAATCATCAGGCAAAAAATTTTCAAGTTAATTAGGTCAATATTTTTTTAAAAGTCCTGATCCACAAGAGGGGAAGCTGTTCTGGCTTAAGAATGGGTCCTAACCACATTTAATCTCCATTCACTATATTTTGGTTCATTTTTCCTCTTTTTTTTTCCTTCTGACTAGAAGAATCCCAGCCAAACTTCCTTAGAATTAACAGATTTATTGCTATGAAAGATCAGATCAGACTCTTGCCTGCACCTACAGCCCAAGCTCACAAACAGGAGCTCACACACACAATTACTTTTCTGTCCTTCCATATAGCTCCTCAAGAGGGTGCAAGCTCATACAGACAAGATTAAATAATTCTAAAATTTCTACAGAACACCATATGAAGGTATATAGAAATATATGATTGTCACCTCAGCCATGACCATATCTTGGCATTTTTTAATAAATTTCCCTTCTGCCTTGACGATCGTCTGCAAGAACTTTATATACTGGACGTTCCGGCCGTGAGTTTCTATGCAGTGAACGAAATGCTGAACGACTCTCTCGTTGATCTCGCTGCAAAGCTGGAAATTATTCATGAAGATGTGCTGCATCGTGAGTGCCTCCAGGATCTGGCACAAGAATGGGGACAAGAGCACAGAGAAGTGGTCAAAAGGAAGACAGAACAGACTAAAAGGTGAGAAAAAGAAGAGTCCACTGAAAAGAAGCATTTAAACCCACGAAGACATGTTTCTCCAGTCCTGCTTTCGTACTGCCTTCTTTCGTGGTAAAATTTTTCAATGACATATAATAAGTGCACAGAAAAGTAAACAAATCAATAGTATTCAACTCAACTGATTAAAAAGGGAAGGAACATCAGCACCCAGATCAAGAAACAAAACAGGCCTCCTTTATGCCCCAGCCCATCGTTTACTCTCTTGACTTCTATTACCATAGATTAGTTTTGTCTGTTCTTGAACTTCGTGCATTCTTCACTGACATACATGTTCCAGGGCATGAATATATGACACTGTGTTTATCTATTATTGATGGGCATTTGGGTACTACACAGTTTTGATAAGTAGTGACTTTACTAGCATTACAAACAGTAAAATACTGTTGCTCTAAACATTCTTGTATGTGTCTTCTGGTAAACTTAATGTATGCATTTCTATTGGGTTTACATCCGAGAGCACAATTGCTGGGTCTCAGAGTATAAATATGTTTGGCTTTAGAAGATACTGCCAAACAGCTTTTGAAAGATGTTAACAATTTACATTCCACATTACAGCTGTTCCATATCCTTGCCAACACTTTCGTATTGTCAGTCTTTTGAATTTTAGTCATATCTTATCGTGCATATGTAACTTCATTTGCATTTCCCTGATGACTAATCACGTTGAGCACTTTGTCACATTTATTGGCCATTTGGATACCCTGGAGTGTTCGTTCAAGTTTTCTGCCAGTTTTTAAAGTGGGTTGTCTTTTTCCTCACTGACTTTTTTGAGTCTGTTATACATATCCTAGACATGAATCCTTTGCTGATCACACGCATTGCTAATGTCTCCCACTCTCTGGCTTGCCTTTGGATACTCTTAATGGTGTCATTTGATGAAGAGAAGCTCTTAATTGTATAGAAATCCAATATATCAGTATTTTCCTTACTAATTAGTGTTCTCTGCATACTGTGTAAGAAAACTTTGCCTATAACACAGTCCTAAAGATATTAGCATATTATCTTCTAGATGCTTTGTTTTTTACTTTTTACCCAGAGTTGCTGAATCTTACATTTGGTGTGAGGTAGAGGCTCTAAATCTTTTTATCTTTTGTCTTTTCTTTCTCTTAACATGAAAAGAGGGAGTATAGGTTGAGTATCCCTTATCTGAAATGCTTAGGACCAGAAGTGTTCCGATTTCAGAATTTTTGCTTTATACCTTCCCTGTTGAGCATCCCAAATCCAAAAATTCAAAATCTGAAATTTGAGCATCATGTTAGCACCCAAAAGGTTTCAAATTTTGGAGCGTTTTTGATTTTCAAGTTTGGGCTGCTGAACCTGTATTACATCAATCCTTTTCCTAGAAAGTGTTAGTAGTACCAATGAGTGAGTGTGTTCTGTATGTATTTATGTGTTAGGTTGGTGCAAAAGTAATTGCGGCTTCGGACTGTGAATTTGAAATCTTTATAACTAGGCTCAGACACATATTTATGAATCAAAATAGGAACCATTACAATCAACACATTTTTGCCAATGAGAAATAAGTTGGTTTGTTCCTATAACATAAAAATCTGTCCTTCGGGATTCCAAAAACTCCTGGGAAGCATTTTCTGCATCCTGCTGGTTGTGGAAGCATTTTCCCTGCAAAAAGTTACGGAGATGCTTGAAGAAGTGGTAGTCGGTTGGTAAGAGAGGTCAGGTGAATATGGTAGATGAGGCAACACTTCGTAGCCCAATTCATTCAACTTTTGAAGTGTTGGCTGTACAATATGCGGTCATGGTGAGGAACTGGGCCCTTTCTGGTGACCAATGCCAGCTATACGTGTTGCAGTTTTCAGTGC
Source organism: Indri indri (assembly GCA_004363605.1). Taxonomy (NCBI): domain Eukaryota; kingdom Metazoa; phylum Chordata; class Mammalia; order Primates; family Indriidae; genus Indri; species Indri indri. The sequence goes on along the minus strand of RJWJ010034966.1, from coordinate 10,140 downwards.
ATCTTACCCGATTTGCTGAGCATACTTCTCTGAAATGGTTTCACTGGGATTCAGAAAGCTGCAGTGGGTCAGACCGGCAGCAGACCACCAAACAGTGACCATGACCTTTTTTTGGTGCAAGTTTGGCTTTGGGAAATGCTCTGAAGCTTCTTCTCAGTCCAACCAGTGAGCTGGTCATCGCCAGCTGTCATATAAAATCCACTTTTCGTTGCATGTCACAATCCGATTGAGAAATGGTTCGTTGTTGCATAAAAGAGAAGATGACACTTCAAAACGACGATTTTTTTGATTTCCAGTCAGCTCATGAGGCACCCACTTATTGAGCTTTTTTCACCTTTCCAATTTGCTTCAAATGCTGAACGACTGTAGAATGGTCAACCGTGAGTTCTTCGGCAACTTCTTGCGTAGCTGGTAAGAGAATCGGCTTCAATGATTGCTCTCGATTGGTCATTCTCAACTTCCGATGGACAGTCACCGCACTCCTTATCTTCAAGGCTCTTGTCTCATTTTCAAAACTTCTTGAACCACCACTGCACTGTACGTTCGTTAGCAGTTCCTGGGCCAAATGCGTTACTGATGTTGCGAGTTGTCTCTGCTGCTTTACGATCCATTTTGAACTCAAATAAGAAAATTGCTCAAATTTGCTTTTTGTCTAACATCATTTCCATAGTCTAAAATACATATAAATAGCAAGTAATAAGTCATTAGCAAAAAAACATAAAGTGAGAAATGCACATTAGAATAATATATAACATAACATTTAAGAATGTATTCCATTTATTTCTCACAGTTCTGGAGACTGAGAAGCCCAAGGTCAAGGGGCCACATAAAAAAAAAAAAAAAAGAATGTATTCCAGTATCAAACGGCAAATTTCAACAATGCTAAAACCACAGTTACTTTTGCACCAACCTATATATGTGCAAAGATGTCCTCTGCAGTATTGTTTACAAAGTCAAAAACTAGAGATTGCCTAATTGTCCATCAATATAAGAATGGTTTTTAAAAAATTACAGCCATTCTATGGAATGTCACTTAGCCATCAAAAAGAATGAGAAAAATTTATATATCTCTTATTTCAAAGGCAGCCAAGATATCTTGAATGAAAAAAGCAAAATGCAAGACAATGTGCAGTGTGCGGCAATTTTCTTTAAAAAAATGTATAATACACATACATTTTTAAAAACATATTTAACAAACTAAGTAGTAATGTGGTATATTTTATATGGATATATTACGTATTTGTATCAACAGAAAACTTCATGCATGATCTTAGGAAGATGTGTCTGGAAAGTGAGACTTAGCACTTCTGTGTTGCTGAAATGTGATACAATGAGGGATGTTATTAGGAAAAAAATAAAATGTATTTTATTGCTCCTACCACCTTCTTCCTTGCCCCACCCAGACCCCCTGGCCTCCTGAGCCCTGAAAGATGAGTGTTTACCTCCTGATAATGGTAAAAATGTTTCCATTTGGAATGAATGACACATTATAAAAAGCCCCAGAAGCCACAACAGCAAAAGGACAAGCTGTTCCTCTTCCCTCTTTCCTGCCCTCCTCCCGCCTCAGATTTGTAGACAGGCCTCAAATCTTACCCCTGGGTTGAGAAACAGGTTTATGTGTTTGTGTAGCAAAGCTTGATTCTGCTGGTTGCCCGCGCAGAAATTCTGCAGAAATTCATGAGCCAGCCTCATTATCTCCTGCATCTTGGTATCTTCGGCCTGTGTGGGAGGAGATAGACAAAAAGGACCGATGGGTTGCTAGGCCAGGAGACCGGCTTCTCTGACGCCCAAGGCTTCTGCTAATGTGGGAGTCAGGAGGTGTGTGCTGAGGACCTGCTGCAGGTCATACTGAGTGTTGTACTGCTGACCCTGAGAAGCCAGTAACCTGTTCATGCCTCTTCGATGAAAATGAAGTTTCACTGGGGGACAACAGGAGCAATACAGAGTGAAAGCTCAGAGAGAGCCTCTGGGAGTCCACTGCCCAGCAACCGCTGAGACTTCGGAACCTTCTACTTCTGCAAACAAGGACTGACAGCAGAGCGGGGGCCAACTTCCTCACTGATGGGGAGCGGTCACCTCCCAAACTCACCTTTCTAAGTTGCCCAACCGATGGCACATTAACTTTTGGCAGCAGATAACGTGGCAGAGTGGAAATCTCCTTAGATTATAAACTAGGGCATGTGCAGTTGCCCTGACTCATTTCCTTGACACCTCAGGGATGATTTTTAACCTAAGACTTCATTTTCCCATCTGCAAAATGGGGCCAATACCTGCCCTGGCATTTCACATGGGTGATTATGTGATTCTCACACACAAAATTACGTGACTCTCATTTCATACATTAAAAGCATAAACTCAGTATTTGTAAAGAATTAAATATCCTGTAATAAGACAATGACATAAAACCTACTGCCATTTTGCCCAATTCTGAACAAGCAAACATTCAAGATAGTAAAAACAGAACAAGAATCCCTAAAACGGAAATCATCCTTCATATTCGTACAGCCCACAGCAGGCTTCCCAGGTGTCCACAGCCCTCACTCCTCTCAGAGGCAGGGGAGTGCGGCAGTTGGGAATGCAGGCCCTGCAACCAAACTGCCTCGCTCTTTTCCCACATCTACAACTTCATGGCTGTGTGACCCAGAGCAAGTTACTTAACCTCTCAGGGCCTCAGTTTTCTCACCTGTCAAATGGAGATAGTAAAAGTGCACACTTCACAAGGGTTAGGAAGATTAAATGAGAAAACTCATGTGATGTGCTTAGAAAGCATTTACTTGGTAAGTGTTAGCTCTTGGTTCTGGTCTAGACTGAGGTCAGCAAACTTGTTCTTAAAAGGCAAGACGATAAATATCTTAGGTTTAGTGGGTCAAGAGGTAAAACCAAGGACATTATGCAAGTACTCACGTAACTATTTTTTAAAATGTAACAACCGTTCTTAGCTGATATGCTATACAAAAATAGGCAGTGGGCTGCATTTGGCCTTTCTGTGGTTTGCTAACCCCTGGTCTAGAAATAACTGTGAGAAAACAGGACACATCTGTCAAGAAGAAGTCACAGAAGGAATCTGAGCTACCAGCTTCGACAATCCAACCAAAACAGGAGAATTAAAAAGGACATCAGGAGCGTGTCCCGGTACAGCAGAGTGGGGAAATACATTTGCCTCTCGTTAACGGAGGGACTGGTGAACCTTCTAGCTCCATTTAACAAGAGGGCTTGGGACAGCCAGCCACTGCTGGCTGACAGAAGTAACAGTGAGCAGTTCTGCGTACCTCCGTTCCTTCTACTAAAAGAGGATCTGCCAGCACACGCAGTGACTGAAGAGCCTTTGTGGTGTGAAGTGGATTTTTACAAGGCAGGAGAGCTCCAATGACATCAATCACATCACAAGAGGTTACCTGCTGGGGGACCCCTCCACCGTTCTCCCACACTGGGATGTCTGTGCCCATCCAAAAGCACACAAAGAAAAGCACATGCGTGAGCGTGCACGCGCGCGCGCACACACACACACACACACACACACACGTTTTGCCTCAGAGCCACCAATTCCAACCAAATCTGGTTACCTGTAACATGAACGCATGTCTGTCGTTAAGAAAACCGATGCTATTTTAAAACAACACTGTGGTCAGTGAAATATCCCCTCACATTCTTTATACACAGGGGGCTAGACCGGCTTGCTGGTTCTGGTCCGAATGCCAGCCACAGTTTGGATGCCACGCAAACACCTGTATTAACTGCAAGTTAGCTAAGGACCTGACGTATGAGAGGAATTAAGCTTGCACTTTATTTGTGGCTGTTGAAAGGCCTGACCTGCCTGATGCACACGGTCCCGTGACTGAGGAAGAGGCTCCTTTGCAGAGAACCTCGCAGAGCATAGGCAGCAGGTCCGAGCTCCAGAGCGGAGCAGAGCTGGACCCACGACACATAGCTGTGTCCTCCAGGCAAGTCACCGAGCCCCTCCAGCTGCAGTCTTCTCATCTAACACAGGGCACATTACAGCACCACCCATCTTGTCCCGTATCTTGAGGACGACATGAGCTAACAAGCACAGAGGCCTCAGCACAGTGACCGGCACCCTGTGAGCACTCGGCAGTGAGCCTCCATCAGGCGACTCTTCATCAGCAAGTCAGTCTCTCTGGCAGCCGCTGGTCAACTCCAGAAAGGCGAGTCTAAGCCCTGGACCCTAAACCGCTCCAAGCCTCGGTCTCCTTATCTATCAAGAGGACACAACACGAATAGCCCACGGGCTTTTGCGGGCTTGAACGAATGATGCTGCAAGTGCCTCATCGGCCTGCACAGATGAAAAGCACGGCCATCCGCTCCTGCCACCCGAAATCCCATCTCCGTCCATGGTAAATGCTAACGTGAAAGACGGGAGGCAAAGTACAACTCCTAGTAACAGGCAAGACTTAGATCAAGGCGTCGCCTGGTGGATGCAAACACTGAGCAGCTGTCAGCACACCCATGTGTGGACCTCAGAAGGGGGCAAGTTCCATTTTCCTACCTGCCCTTAACGACTTGTAGTACTCAAACTGCTGCAGGAGCGCTGCAGGAGAAACCACGCACCAGCCCACATGCAGACATACCTGTGACCTGGTAAGACCCACGCTATCTCCGTCCAACGTGGCTTAGGAGTAAGGGAGAATAAATGGACTCTTCTTTCTTGATGCAATCTTAAAATTGGGGGTGAGGATTGTTTATGGGTGCTTGATTTTATTTTCATGATGCTCTGTTTCACATAAATTACTCAAGATGGCTTTGTAGTCATGATAGCCAATGAGCTGCATTTCTTCACCAACAATACCCAAACGTAAAGGGCTGGGCGAAACCCAAGGGTCTATCCCACGCTGGGAGCTGCGGCTGTGTGTGGGGGACCTACCCACCTTCTCGTAGGGGATCTGCAGCAGCTCCAGCACCACGGCGTGCGCGCCCATGTTCCGCAGCAGTCGCTGCTGCTGCTTCCGGCTCTTCCGCACTGTTGCGCTCTCCTGGACGCACAGTTTGCTGAGTCGAATCAAGATCTGGTGGAAAGAAAGAAATCAACCTCAGAAAACTAGGAACTAGAGTTAGAAAAAGACTGTAAGGGGTCATGGCGGACAGGGAGACAAAAGGGATCACAATGCATTAAAAACCTAAAACGGAGGGAATTTCTCCAATATGTAGCATCTCTGTCGACTGCATCAAGCCAAATCCGTGTAAGACTAAGAACACGTCTTCCAGAGCAAGCACTGGATTAGGGCTTCGACAGCAAGTGGGGCAGCTTCAGAAAGACTGCTGAAAATGGTGCAACCTGGCATGACTGTCGCTCTGGGGTAAAACATGCAGCTCCCAGCCCCCAACTTTGAACCACCTCATGCAAAGATTTCTAAAGAACTACAGCTCTCACAGGGGACACTACGCGCCCGCCCCCGAGATAAATCTTGGACAGTTATATCAATTGGTCCTTCATTCAATCACAAAGCTTCAGAAATACGTGGTACATATAAAAGGTTATACCAAGAAAAGGTGAGGAAATCGAGGACACACAAATAACACGTGGCAGAGCTGGGTTTGGAGCCCATATCTGACACTAAAACCTCTGAGCTTAACCTCTGAGCTCTCCTTTCTCCCTGTCAAACTACATGAAGAAAAAAGCTCATGTCTGTACCTTCAGCTTGACCACCCCAAGCTAAAGCTCCGTAGAGAATTCACAGAGAAGGAAAAACGGCAGTGGGGGAAGGAAGGGGCTTACCTCCTTCACCACTCTGTAGTTGTAGCTGCTGGTGCTTTCATGCTTTTGTGACTTGTTATTCCCCTCCTAGGGACCAAAGTGAACATAAGTGTGGTTTGTACAACCCCTGGGCTGCTGTGGGTTGGTTAGGGTTAGCAAAACCCTTTCTGAAAAAAGGGAGTTTTGCACTGTTTTCCAACAGCCCTGCGAGGTTTATGCCCGGGTCATCTACCTACTCGCAACTCTCCTCCCTTGGGAAAGGATGGTGGGCCAGGCCACAGCTAGGAACAGCTCTGTCCCCAAGTGGGTCTGTAAGGGAAACCTGGTGCCAATTCACTCAACACCAAAGTCTCTTCTACATGATTCATGGTGACACAACTAAACTGTGCTTTTGTGCCTTATTTCCTGGGGAAAGTTGTTACCCTAGCTACTCAGCAAAAGCAGATCTCATGAAAATAAAACACATCCTATCATCTGCACTTATACCTAAAACTAGAGCAGGACGCTTACTTGTTTCCAGAAGCCCACCCATCTACTTTGGCGGCATAACTGGGGCTTCACTCACCTCTGTTTTCTTATGTTCATTTTCACCAGATGCACCATCCATGGTCTCATCGGGGCCCTGCCCTTTGTACACCCAAAGCTCTGACTTTTCCACGATGGACCTCAGTTGATCCAAGTCCTGTTTGATCTGTTTGTAGTTGTCCACGTCTTGGCTGGTAACCAGCAGTTGAACCTTAATGAACGCAATCCGTTAGGTGCACACAGCAGCTTCTTGGACACACGACACGCAAATGGGCAACCTGAGCTACCTGTTTGAAGGCCTGGAGCACCTCCTGCCTCTGACTGAAGTGCCGAAAGAGGAGCTGCAGGGCCCCCGACACCAGGGGCGGGTAGTCGTGCATCGTCAAGTGGAGCAAGACGCGGAGGAAGGTTCTGCCGCCGTGATCGTCCAGGTCCAGCGGGGTGTTCTCCTCACTAAAGGAGCATGTGAGAGGGGAAAGGCCCAATGAACCACGGCCGCCTCGTCTCCCGCACCTGGGACCCAGACACACCTGAACTAGTTAGATTTCTAACACTGTATGCTCAAGTCACGTGAGTTGACTTTTCGCTAGCTCCTTTAACAGTACAATTTTGCTTTATCTTCAACTATACTGTGGGGAGAGGGGATAATTAAGATGTCATAATTGTCAATTTTTAAACCAAAGTCCCTCCCCTCCCACATATGGCCGTAGGATTTGCTTTGACAAATAGAACATTAGCAAATACCATGCAAGCAGAGGCTTAATTAGCTGTTGGCTTGTCCTCTTGGGGGAGTCAGCTGCCACGCTACAAAGAAGCCCGAGCTAGCCACAGGAGGGGGCAGGGTGGGGGAGAAGGATAGGGAGAGGCCTCACAGTCATCCCTGCCAAGGTGTCAGCCCCAGTCACCACCTCACAATGGTTGCGTGATAGACCCAACAGTGCCCAACAGAAGAACCAGCCGGCTTAGCCCCAGTCAACCCAGAGTTGTGAGAAATGGTCGCTGTTTGAATCCTTAAGTTTTTTGGAGTAGTATGTTATGCAGCAATAGATTATCAAACCAAGTGTGTCAATTATAAGAACTATGTGCATAGAGCATTTTATGCTGGTAAGTATGAGTTTCATAATAGTTACATTTTATGTCAAAATTGAGCAATGTGATATTTTTAAAAGGGCTTCATACATTAATATTAGGAACAACAAAAGAAAAGATTGTGCTTTCTTTGTTGCATAGCCTGTAAACAGCTCAGGGATAAAACAGCCCAGCAGCAACAAAACGATGATCTCACTAACCTCCTCTGTTTTGAGGCCCCTCTCTCTATTCTTTCTTTTGACTGTATTTCTTCACCCTTTTAAAATAATCTTGTAATGTATATGTTTTGGGAAACCTACTTAAATCCTTTCTGTCCTAGGCAGGAAACACACACACTCAAATCAAGCTGAGATAACTGACTTGTATACTAAGAGTTCCAAAGAAAGCACTAAAACAACCTAATTCCAAAGACTAAATATTTACTAATACAGTCAAGGAAAAGCCTTTGACAGCTATAGAAGAGCAGTCTTCCCAACTGTAGAACCACCTACAAAACAGTAACTGAAAATATACTTTCCTTCCTCCAAAGATGCCTTCTGCTTGCTCTTCAATGTGTTCAAAGTCAAGAGCACCTGAAAAGTTAGAGGACACAACTTCAGATGCAAGAAGGTCTGAAAATATGCTCCTGGTGAACTTACCAAGAAGTTTTACAGGGGCAAAGCTATTGGGTTAACCCCAAATTTTTCAGAAGCACATATTGTGAAACTACAAAGCCGGGCCAGCCCAGATGACGCTATCCAGTGTCCCACATTCCCGCCATTTTCCCCTCACTGCAGGCCCCCTGCTAGAGGGGGATGATGACCTCTTCCAAGGAAGCTTGGGGCTTGGTAGGTAGGATTATTTCTACCAGTACCCTCTCCCTTACCCTTCGCCACTATTTCCTGGGCAGGGCAAAACTTCCAATGGGAGTCAAAGTTGCTAGTGGACAATAAGGTTTCTTGGAGGGTTTTTATTTGTTGTTATTATTTTTATTTTGATTGGGTTGTTGGAGGGGGTACTTCGTGGATAACCACAACACTAGAAACCTCAACTGCCTTATGCCTAAGACCCTCCAAGAGGCAAGGAAACAAGATTCATCCCAAGAGGAATCTGGGCTCTTTCAACTATGCCCCTGCCCAGAAAGAATTAAGTGCCAGGATTATATCTTAAAATACAATAATCCTCCAAAACATTCTCATTTTTATCTTTTTCTACGAGATACTGTTTGGATTCCCAGTTTTCATCAGACCCAGGTCCCACCCCATGGCTGAAATTCCATTCTGGAATCACTAACCTGGTACGTTACTGGGCCCTTCTTGGCTGCTGTTTCCGGAGGATGTTTCCGAAGTCTGGGAATTGCTTTCATCAAACTCCCGCTTAAATATACACAGGAGGCAGGAGATCCTATAATCCAACCTCACGTTCAAAATAAACTAAAGATTCAAGTGGAAATGGAAACAGATTGGTTACATTAACATACCACCTTGAACACTTTGCCAAGCCACTGCACTCTGGCGGGGCCTGGTATCAGCTGCATCAATTACCTTAAGCGCTAAGTGAGTCAGATATTTGGCTTAGATTTCAACAGTCATCTTAACAGCAGCAGACTTCCATGGGGCACGTCAGATCAGCCCACAGCACCTTAGCGTCTAGTGTAAACTTCTGCATCCTGGCAATTAATTTAACAACTGGAACACTACATCACTCACTGCCAGCTCCATCCTCTATAAAACATTACTTCATGTCACTAAGTATTGAATGCCAACTCTGGGCTCAACACCGACAAGAGTGAAGTTGCCCCCTTTGAATTTAGGAGAATTGACAGAAAATTTTGTTTTTACTACTTGTTTCATATTTTCTATGTCCGGTTGTTTCCTCTGATTTAGGTACCAGCCCTCGGAGGCATCTTTCACTTCCTATATTCCCTTACCCTCTATTCTAGCACATGGTCACTTTCTCCAGGATTGTTGCTAGAACCAAGAAGAAAGACCGACCAGCTGGCATTATCTAAGGATCTCACTGAAATTCTTCCTTGTGTTCTCTCCCTATCTCAGCTTTGCCCTCTTGGCAACCCTCCCCAATCTCAGGGCTGTCACCTCTCCCAGGTGGAGACAGATCTTTGGCCAGCATCCAAGTCTCAGTCTGTGTTCCCTACTGCCTGTTGGACACCCATCTGGTATCTTCCCAGGGACTCAAACTCAGTATTGTACAAAACTAACCGTGATGGTTAATTTTAGGCATCGACTTGACTGGATTACGGTAAAACATTATTTCTAGGTATGTCTGCGAGGGTGTTTCTGGAAGAGACTGGCATTTGAATCCATGGACTGAGTAAAGGAGGTCTGTGCTCACCCAGTGTGGGTGGGCACCATCTAATCCCTCAAGAGCCCGAAAAGAAAAAGTGGAAGAAAAGCAAATTTGCTCTCTTCTAGAACTGGGACACTCATCTTCTCCTGCCCTCAGACACCACAGCGCTGGGTTCTCAGGCTTTCGGCCTTGGACTTAGAGTTTCACCACCAGCTCCCCTGCTTCTCAGGCCTTGGGACTCGGACTGAATTACACCACTGGTTCTCCTGGGTCTCAGCTTGCAGATGACACTGGAACTTCTCAGCCCCCATAACTACGTAAGCCAATGCCCTCTTGTGTATCTGTACATATCCTACGGGTTCTGTTTCTCTGGAGAACCCTGACTAACATCCTAACAGTGTCAGTCCTGCCTTAATCTACTTTCCCACCTGGGTTCCCTTAACCTCAGTCAATCTCAGCATCTTCAGCGCCTCCTTCCTGGATACACACATCCAATCAGAGACCGCGCCTGGCGGTTTCTCCTCTGCTGC
>RJWJ010034965.1:0-16969 GCA_004363605.1 Indri indri | reverse complement strand
TTTTTTCTCACTTCTCTGTCTCAGTTTCCCCCACTCTCTCCCTGTGATTCCTGAGATCAGCTCCCAAGCAAATTATCTGTGCCCAAGACTTTCTTATAGAGTCTTGTTTTAGGAGAATTCAAAGTAAGACAAGCAGAAGGAAAGATTCCTCTTCAATTTTTCCTTATAAAGTCATGTGTGTATCCAATCGGTGGAACCTAATTTGATCCCGTAATTCTAGCTGTAAAAGTGTTTCAGAAATGTGCTTTTTGGATTTCCATCTTCTACAATTCACTGTAAGGAGGTGGAATGCAGGCTGAGCAAGCCAATCCAGGGTCCTTCACATTATTAAAAATGTGGCCCAAGAAATTGAGTTTTTGAGCCAAAAAGAGGAACTAAATTATCCCTACCTCTTTGTTAGAAGATGTTATTTTACAGTATTTATAATTTGAAGTGTGGGGACTTCTATATTAAATATTTCTCTAATAATTTTAAATAATAATCGTATGGCATTTTAGTTATTCTAGTATTTTCTGACAATTTTAATTTGGGATTAAGACTAAATTATTACTAAATTAATAAATACTTGTATTTATAGAGACTTAAAATAAGAAAATCCTGGGAGTTCAACACAAAACTGCCTCAAATGTATAAATAATGTAAAATAGTAAAACATGTGTTTACAAAAGCAGATCTGCAATTTGGCTCTAAAAGTCAAAAGAGAATTTTAAGCAAAACTTCCAAATCATGTTTGTCTATATCTTCCTTCTCATGTAAGTGGTGTGTATTACTACTGTTATATGTTTTACTTGCTAGCACTACAAATATCAAGTTCTCTACTTCTGGACACACAGGAGGATTGCACTTCTCTGTCACCTTCAAATGAGGCATGACCATATATCTTAATTTTGCTGGTGGAAGGGATGAGTCACTTCAGGAAGAAAGAATTTATTTATTGATATTCCAATCTCCAACTCATTCTTTTCCTGAAGCAATTTTAGAAAGGACATATTGATAATGAAGCATCATAAGATCTATGTAACCTGCAGTGCTCATCTATCACATGAAGGAGAGCTTCTTTGAAGAATTGTCTGGACTGGAATAGACTTTGTATGAGGAAGAAATAAACTTTCGTTTCATTAAGACACCAAAAGTTTAAAATTGTTTATTACTGTCGAAAGACCTAGCATAAAGGTTAATTGGATTCATCTAAATTGTGCGTTTTAAGAATACATACGTTTGTTCATTCTATTTGAACTATAACCTTGAATTCGACTGGTAGTTATTCTTCAGTTTAAAACCAAGTGTTTTGAGTGTCCACCTATCAAAATATTCTAATAATAACAATGGATTATCTATTCTTATAAGCAGTGGGATACTGGATTGGTTTATGTAACAAGAACTAATGTACATATAACTCTAAGTTATAGGTGGGACACATTCTGGCTACATGAAATTCCTATACATGACTGTGGAGAACAATTGCTTATGTTTTTCACTTATCTCACAGTGTGGTCTGGTACAGCTGACTTAATTTACCCTCCATTACCTAAACACTGATATCTAGTAAGAATTAATAGCAGATATACATCATTCAAATGGGAATACTGAGCCAAAATTCTAATACATTCGCAATAAAATTAAATTTAAGATTGTACTAAAGTATACCTTAGGTAAATTTTTTATAACCACAGAAAATTTAAAATTTACGTATAATTAAAAGCACCTAATTGATTTTATATCATTTGTAAGATACACATAGACAATGCCACAGAACTAATTATAATGTTAAATATTGCTACTAATCCAGAAAATTTATGGACTTTAACATGGACTTAATTTTAATAGATGTCAAACATTAATCAAATAATTGGGTTAGTTTTAATCAAGATTTTCAGTGAAAAAATTATATGGCTCAGGAAATTATATAAGAAGGCTGATTGTGTTATAATTTGAAAGAGGTATTTCTTCATAAAGTATGTACATTAAGATACATCAGAACTAGGCATATTTTATATTATTATGAAAGTACAACTTTATAATATATGATTACATTTTTTTCACTAAAATTTATTTAAAAGTTATCATCCCATAAAAGCAAGTCATGTATATACCACCTGGTACCAAGATTTTGTTCTCTAACACCTTTTTCAATAAAGAAACTAGGGATTTTTGTAAGGATAGTTGAATACATTTCTGGATCAGCAAAGTTATAATCATTTTGTGACCTCTTGTTATTGCCAGAAAGCAAAGCTGCTTTCGAAATTATGAGTTGGGTCAAAGGCCCACAGAAACCAGTTTAAGGGGCTTCTTGATGGCCGACTTATAAAAATTGAATTAGCAAAAATGTATACAGATTAAAACAAGTTCATAAACACCATGGGTATATGATGATATTAAAAAGAAAAATTTTTAGCATTTACTTTGCCTTCAAGTAATGTTGAGTTTTAGTTTATTTATTGATTCTTATACAAACACTTCACTGTATTGATTACTGCTACTATATATATGTCTTGAAAATCTATATATTTATAGTGTGTGTGATGATAGATAGAGTATGTCTGTGTTGCTTGTCATTTGCCATTTCTACAAAATAGCCTGCTTGGATTTTGATTGAGCTTGTAGTAAATCTGTAGGTCATCTTGGGGAAGAATGGACATCTTAACAATATTGAGTCTTCCAATCCACGAACATGGTATATCTCTCCCCATTTATTTAAATCTTCTCAATTTCTCTCCAGTGTTTTGTAATTTTCAGTGTAAAAGCCTTGCGTATTTTTCGTTAAATTTATTCCTGATTATTTATCTTTTTGATGCTACTGTAAATGGCAGTTTTTAATTTTTATTTTCTATTTGTTTGTTGCTATTAATATATAGAAATATCATTGATTTTTATATATTAATCTTATATTCTGCACCTTGCTAAATGTATTCATTAATTCCTGTAGTTCTTTGTAAGTTCTTTAGAATTTTCAATATACACAATTGTTTTATATGTAAATAAAGACAATCTACTTTTTACATCTTTGTGCCTTTTATTTATTTCTCCTGCATTTCTACATTGACTAGATTCTCCATAATCATTATTAATAGTAGAAGCAGTGAGAACATTCTGGTCTTGACTCTAATGTTAGAGGAAAAGCAGTCAGCATTTCATGTATGATGTTACTTTTAGGATTTTTGTAGATGCTCTTTATCACATTGAGGATGTTCCAATCTTAGAGGATTAAAGTTTTCACAAGAATGCATTTTGAATTTTTTCAAAGACATTTTATGCATCTTGGAGATGCTAATACAAATTTCCTCCTTAATTTTGTTAATATGATGAATGACATTGATTGTTTTAATACACACTATGTTTCTTATTTAAAAATTTTATTTGATTTTTAGTAACAGAAAAATCCCATGATATGCACAACAAATCAACAAGGTGCTTATTTCTCTCCTAGAAAAGTCCAAAAGTAAGCAGAGCCAGGATAGTGTAGCCACTGAATAATGCAATAGGGCAACAAAGTTAGTTGTTTGCTCATTTTTTCCAAAACATTGTGTGACTCAGGGAAACACAGCCTCTAGAAATATTGTGAGAACTACATGTTCATTATAGAAATTAGACCTTCAACAAATGTGAAGAAAAGGGAGTCAGAATATTAGGAAAAGTCTTTAATCATGATATCCTGAAACAGTGGTGTGAGTGTACAGGTTTAAGCTTGCAAGGAAATTCAAGCAGCTATGCAAGTCTAGCCACCAAAGTGGGATCATGAAGGATGAGCTCATGGAGGTGTTTTTTGAAGCTGTCATCTCTGAGGGAACTGAAATTAAGTGCTTGGTGATGACCTCAGCACTGATGTTCAACACAGCCAGTAGTCAGGAAGACAAGCTTAAAATTTGGAACTGCTGAGTACTTCTGAATCTGTTTGTCAATCTGCTACTGCCACATCCTTTTGAGATCTATGTCTTCTTCATTTCTGCATTCCAAATCTCATTCAGTTTCCTTTTTTGTCCAACTTTAACCTGTATACAACAAACGGGATTCTAGAAGATGCATTTCTAAGCCTCATATAACCCAATCTAGCACAACCATCATTATTCCTATGTTTCATCCTCATGATGACAAAGTCTCTCTTTTCAACTTGAAGTGTTGTGTCCAACTTGAAGTTCTGTATCCAACTTGAAGTAGTAGCAAAATACAAAATGCTAAATTACCAAGTCAGATGAAGCTTTCCTTTTCCAGTAACTATGTATTGACCAAGACAATTACTTCTAAAATACAATCGCTACAAAGCATGTTGAAGATACATCTTTCCACAGTACAGATCAATAACCTGAAAAATTCCAAGTTTTCTTAGTAAGGAAGAAAGAGAGAATAGAATATCAGGCAGGCAAATACCAGGATCTGCTACAGTAAACCAGAAAGAAAACCCCAACAAGTAAGAAAGTCAATATCACAATGACCACATGCATTGAATATAATTGAAATTAATTAGAAACAAGAAGAATACTAATTATAAATATGCTTACTTGCATATTAAAAATACACCTTACTTCAGCCATAGGTCTAAGGAGACTTCACAATGGAAATGAGACATTTTTATAAATGAAGCATAAGGAAAATATACATATCAAAAGATGTGTGATATATCTGAAAGGGTATTGGAAATAATAGGTATCATTATAGAGGTTTTTATTAAAAAATAAAAACTATAAATTATGAGCCAAAAGTCTACTTCCAGGATGAGACTCTGATAAAGCACTTCCATATATACAACATTTTACAGATTTCTCTTCTGGTATCAATTTTTCATGCATAATAAGAGATGTATATGAAGGGTTTCCCACATTAATTACATTCATTGGGTTTCTTTCCTATGTGAGTTTGATTGTGTCTTTGAAAATACGAGGACAAACTAAAGGATTTTCCACATTCTTTACAGTCATATCTTCCAGTATGAGTTCTCACTTTAAGGTTTTCCCACATTCTTTGCATTTATACTATTTTTCTTCAGTACGTGTTCTCACATGTGCTGTAAAGTGTGAGAGATTATATTTTTTCACATTCCTTGCACTTACATGGTTTCTCTGTAATGTGAATTTTACATTGATTTGAAAGAATTAAGATTTTCCTGCAATCCTTATATTACTAAAATTTCTCTCCAGTGTGAGTTCTCATTTGTTTTGTAAGGGATGAGGAATAACTGAAGGCATTTCTGCATTTCATACATTCACTGAGTGCATTAGTCAGGGTTCTCCAGAGAAACAGAATGGATAGGAGACAGATATATATATATATAGATATAGATATAGATATAGATATACATATAGATAGATAGATAATAGATGAAAGGGGATATATAACAGGAATCAACTCACATGATTATGAAGGCTGGGAAGTCCCACAATATGCTATCTTCAAGCTGGAGAACCAGGGAAGCCAGTGGCATAGCTCAGTCCAAGTCTGACAGCCTGAGAACAAACAGGGCCACTAGTGCAAGTCCCAGAGTTAAAAGGTCACAGAAACCAGACTTCTTATGTCCAAGGGCAGGAGAAGATGAATGTCTGAACTTCAGAAAAGAGAGATAATTTGTCTTTCCTTTGCCTTTCTGAGCTCTCCACTAATTGGATAGTACCCAACCACATTGAATGAGGGCAGATCTTCCTTCAATCCACTTATTCAAATGCCAATCTATTTTGGACACACCCTCACAGACATATCCAGAAATAATGCTTTACCAGCTCTCTGGTATTTCCCTTAACCCAGTTGACATGTAAAATTAACTATCACACAGTGATTCTCTCCAATGTGCATTATTATATGTACAATAAAATATGAAGAATAAATGAAGGATTTCTCATATTGTTTACAATTATAGGGCTTCTCTCCAGAGTTTGTACTCGTGATAATTAAAGGAGGAGGGTAAACTAGAATTTCCTACATTCCTTGCACATATAGGGCTCCTTTCTGTTTTTTTCTCACTTGTAGAGTAAGTTGTGAGGAATAAGGGAAGGCTTTTCCATATTCCCTATATTCATAAGTCTTTTCTCCAATGTTAATTCTTACATGTATGGTAAGGGATGTGGAAGAAATAAAGAATTTCTCACATCTTTTATATTCATAAAGTAATTTTCAATATGAGTTCTCACATGTGTTCTAAAGGATGAAGGGCAATTGAAGATTTTCCACATTTTTTACAATCATAAGATTTATCTCCAGTGAGATTTACATGTTTCCTAAGAGATCAAAGAGAATGAAAAGCTTTTTCACATTTCTTATTTTCATAAGGCTTATCTCCACTGTGAGTTCTTACATGTACAGCAATAGATGAAGAATGAATAAAGGCTTTCTTACATTTTGTATATTTATATATTCTTCTCCAATGTTTATTTTGCACAATTCGTAAGATACAAAGAACATATGAAGGGTTCCCTATATTCCTTACATTGATAGAGTATGTGACCACTGTGTGATTCCATGTGTGCCTTAACAAGTGAATGATTAATGAAGGGCTTCTCATACTCCCTGAATTTATGTAATTTCCCTTGAGTATGACTTCTCCGGTGCACATTTAGATTTGGAATCTAGCTGAAGGCTTTTTCACATTGATTATTCTCATTATAGTTCTCTCAAGTTTGGAAAAGTTTCTACACAGTAGATATTAAGGTCTTTTTGAGAGGTTTTCAAATTTGATTATTTGGTTATTGTGGTTCTCCACCATATGAATTCTCAAATATATGTACGGTGTCTTGTGCTGATCCATCTGTGCTATGGCAAAAAGGATGGGAATTATATAATTGGAAGGTTTTTACATTGTAGTTGAAGTAGCATAATACTAATTTAAGGTAAACTGTGACAAGAAAAGGCTGTGTATTGTTATTCTTAGAAGAAATATTCCTGAAAATGTTATAGCTAAAAAGTCAATTGAGGATATAAAATGGAATATCAAAAAATACATGATTAAGTCAAAAGAAAACAGAAAATGAGAAACAAAGGAAAGAAAACTGAGTGTATAAATAAAAAATGCAGTAGCTACACCGTATAAATAATAATATTATATATAAATGGAACAAACTTTCCAATTAAAAGTCAAAAATATTAACACCGGATTAAAAAGCAAGATCTAACTCTATGTGGTTTACAAAAGATGTTTTTTAATATAAAGACAGGTTGAAAATAAAAGGGTAAAAAAAGATACATTGTGCAAACCTTAAGCATAAGGAATATGCATGACTATATTAATATCAGACAGGCTAACTGGAGACTAAAAGGGACATTCATAATGATCAATATCAATTTATCAAGAAGATAAAATAATTCTACCAATCTGCACATTAATAATAGAGCTTCAAAATACCTGAGGTTAAAACAATGTTCGAACTGAAAAGAGAAATAGACAAATTTACAATCATAGTTGAAGATTTAATAGTTTTCTCCTAGTAATTGATAGAACATGTAGAAAAATGTTAAGAATAAAGGTTTAAGCAACATTATCAAGCAACTTGGTTTAATTCATACTTATAGAACACTATACCCAACAACTGTAGATTACATATTTCATTCAAGTGCACATAAGAAACTCAACATGATAACTTATATGTTGAATAATTTTTGAATGACTCGATAAGTTTCAGACGATTTAAATTATACAGAGTATGCTCTCAGACCAAAACAGAATTATTTTGGATACCAAAAATTATGTCTTCAGATATTTAAAAATTAAGCAACCCACTTCTAGTTAAGCCACAGGTCAAAGAAGCATATGACAGGATGATTATAGATAAATTCAAACTGAATGGTAACAAAAACAAAACACATCAAAATTCATGAAATGCAGGTTAAGTAATTTATATAGAGGAATTTATATCTTTAAGTTATATTTTTATATATCTTAATTTAATTAGAAAAGAAAGTCTTCAAGTCAACGATCTAAGCTTTCAGAGAAGCAAGAATAAGAAGAGAAAACTAAATCCAAAATAGGTAGAAGAAATAAAAACATAAGAGTGGAATCAATAAGACAGAAAATAGAAAGTAATTGGAAAAGTAGCAAAGCCAAGAGTTGGTTTGTTTTAAAAGATTAATAAAATTGATACACTCACAGCAATGTCAATAAAGACAAAAGGAAGGAAAACTTAAATTACTAATATCCATAGTGAAAAGGAGGCATCACTCTAAATATATTGAAAGGATGACAAAGGAATATCATCAATAGCTTCATGCCAATAAATTCAGCATCTTAGATAAAATAGGCAAATTTGTTTTCAAAACAAGTTACCAGCTGACACAAGAGGAAACAGAAAATCAGAATTGCAGTATATCAGTTTAAGAAATTGATTTTGCAACTCAAAATCTTCTCACAAAGGAATTGTCACTCATGGATGGCTTCTGCAGTAATTTCTATCAAAATCATAAGTAGATTAATAAATATCTAAGACAAACTCTTTCATAAAATAGAGAAGGAGGAAGAAACAATCGCCAACTCATTTTACAAGACCAGGAGAACCCTGAAACTAAAACTCGACAAGAGTATTATAAGGAAAAAATTGTAGACCCATATCTCTCATGAACATAGATGCAAAAATTCTCAACAAAGTAAGCACATTGAATCTATCTAATAGCTAATATTTTTCACACTGCTGTATGTTACCTGAAAGGAAAACATGTAAAAAATTTGCCTGGTCAATGACAGTCATACAGATCCTGTTCTATTCCCAGTCTTCAGGACTCTACCTCATCAGATATGCTTGGATATCTTTGTAGTCTTCCACTGTTGCTCTTGCTACCCCATATTTGGAGTGGTGAGGGACTTGTTTCAGATTTTACTGCTCAAATTCCAGCTGTGACCACTGTTGCTACCACAGTGATGGCCATTTGAAGTTGTAAATTGGAAACAACAAACAACTGGGACAAGGGTGAGGCAAGTGTCTCAGATACAAATTTTAAGAGACTACCCAAAAACTTAGTATTAAAGATGAATACTATTTGATGCACTATTCTAAAAATTGAAATGTAATACAAAAATCCACAAGGAACAAAATATTAAAATTTTAAATAAAGACAGGAGCCACCCTGCACTTGCACACATTGGCTTCACTGATCTCACCCTAATCCTGATCCTGTTAGTTCCCATTGTCAACTTTATTGTTTCCTGATCGCATTGGGTAAAAAATTACCATGTCTACTTTAAAGTTCCTTTTCCTGGGCTGCCGTTTCAAGGCCAAAGGGCCACCAAAATTCTAGATCCAATAGTATTGGGATTATTAAATTTACAAAGAGAAAATCTCCTTTAGTTTGCAAATACAACCTCTGCCATAATATGCTGTTAATGCCAACTTTATTATACACATTCATGCATTAAAGAAAAAGTATCTTAATGTGGAAAAGTTTTGTAAAAGCAATGTTACTCTGGTATATATCTCTGCATGCAGTGCATCTCCACCAACTGCTAAAGCCACCCCCAAACACACACACACACACACACACACACACACACACACACATACATGCACAAATTCACACATATACAAACACACAAAAATACACAAATATTCTGGGTGCATCTATGGAGTTCTAAAATTGTTTGGAGTATCATTATTCATGTATTATTATAGATTTTCTTGACGTTTTGTGACTATGCTGAAAACCTGGGAATAATGCTCTTTTTGAGGTATTCCAAACTAATCTAAGACAGACACAAAAAGTATTAATCCTTTGTTTGTAAAGTAGGATAAAAAGGGAATAGTACTGACACATTGAGATCTCTGGGCCTGTTTCAAAACATGTATGTAAGAAGGTTGTTAGGAATTAATCCAAATATTTTATTTGGAAAAGCTAAGAGAAAGACCAAATCTAAAAGTTTAGTAATGAACTTCCTTCTCTCATTTGGTATTGAAGTTAATATTATCTTGAAAATGGCCATAATTGCCACCATGTAACAGGACTATTCCTGAGGATTGGATGCTAGCAATAATAGCTTGCAGAAAATGTTATCTGCTGTTCTCCAGCCCATTACCAGACATGATGGGGAACATAGGTATGGGAGCAACTTTTGAAAATGCTAGAATTCACCACACCTTTAAAAAAAAAAGCCCTAGTCAGTCAGATAATGATTACTGCAGTCAGAAACATAAAAAGAACAACAACAAATTCATGTATTTAGGTCACTTTGCTATTGCACCTCTTCCTCTGACATATTACTAAGGTGACATCTAGGTTTGTGAGAAAAAAGTCCCCTTAAAAAATATGCTACTTGGATGGAACTGGAAAACACTATCCTAAGAAGTATCTCAGGAATGGAAAAACAAACACCACATGTTATCACTAACAAGTGGGAGCTAAATGATGGGTACACAAGGTCGTAAAGTAGTGTGAAGAACACTGAAAACTGAGAAGGGGGGAGGGTAGGAGGGGGTGAGGGATAAAAACTTACCTATCGGGTACAATGTACACTATTCTGGTTACAGGCACATTAAAAGACCTGACTTCAGCATTCAGCATTATATAATTCATTCATGTAACAAAAACATTTGTATTCTCTTAATATTTTTAAATACAAATTTTTAAAAACATGCTACTGGCCATTGTGTTGGATAAAATGAATGTTCTAAGAAAGATTTTGAAGAAGAAATAGATGCTACACTCCTCACTGATATTACTTCCCATGTTATTGAGCACCATATATCTGTTGCCTTGATTATGAAGCAAAAGTCCTTTAATTTTTGTGGACACATAAAACACAAGAATCATGAAAAAATGTTAACTGTGATTCCCTTAACCTCACATCACTGGTGTTGGTGAATACTGACATATGCAGACATTTATTTACCTCTCTTTTTCTAGGGAGGGTATAGATTTCCTACCCCCATTGCAATCGTGTAAAACAAATGGGAGCAGTCAGTATTAGCTGATCAACACTTAAGTGCACATAGAAGAATAACATTTATTGGATGTTGGGCAGGGGGAGAAGGGAGGGGGGAGGAGGGGACGGGCATATGCACAAACAATGAGTGTGATGCGCACCTCCCGGGGAATGGACACATTTGAAGCTTGGACTTGGGGGGCAGAGCGGGCAAGGGTATCATACGTAACCTAATCATCTGTACCCCCATAATATGCTGAAATAAAAAAAAATGAAAACCTCCTGCTTCCTGGTCCCAACTTATAGCTGATATAGGCCCACCAGGATTTCTAAACTTGGGACCAGAAAAGGCATGAGTCAAACTATAATAACAGTTTTAAAAGAATGTTTAGGCTCTTAAAATGTGAGGGCATTTTTCTCCATGTGGAGGAAGCTGATCTGCAGTAAAATAATAAATCCAGCAGGTAGAAGAAAGCAAAGAACAGACAGGATAGAGAAAACGGTTTTTCAAGTACTTGTTTCTAATTGGTTTTAAGGCTTTATCCTTCATTGAGTTTGGATTTCCAAACAAATCTTAAATTATATTACATACCCCAATATCCTCTCAATAAATTCTGGGGTTTTCCTGTTGAGCTAGTTTTAATTGGGTTTCTGTTGATTAAAATCAAAAGAACTTAGATTAACACAGAGGTATTAAGTTTGCAAGAGAGCTTTCTGATTAGTATATTTTCTGTTACCATGTAGCATGAATTTCTAAAAGTCATATTTGAAAGCAGAATATAAGAGATATGCAGAAGAACATATGGTTCTCAAATATGATTCTGAATATTGAGAGCAATAGTGACAATTTCAGGAGTAATATTTGGGGACAGGCTAGTTGAATGACACAAGGTTCTCTGAAATAAAAAAAATTATTAAAAAAGCATGCTCAGGAACATCTTTGACATTCATTCTAGGTCTGCCCAAACTAGGAATGTCTGATTTCCCTGGGATAGATCAGACATTTAACAACTGTCAGATAAAAATTTCCCATCAGAAAGAGAGAGAACTTGATTTCATATGTCTTTCTATTTTTTTATTTTTTTTTATTTTTTGAGACAGAGTCTCACTCTCTTGCCTGGGGCGAGTGCCGTGGCGTCAGCCTAGCTCACAGCAACCTCAAACTCCTGGGCTCAAGCAATCCTTCTGCCTTAGCTGTCCAATTAATTTCTTTCTATTTTTGGTAGAGACGGGGTCTCGCTCTTGCTCAGGCTGGTCTCAAACTCCTGAGCTCAGAACGATCCGCCCGCCTCGGCCTCCCAGAGTGCTAGGATTACAGGCGTGAGCCACCGCGCCCAGCCTATGTCTTTTTATTTTATGTCAAATATTATATGAAACAATATTGAAGCATTTCCAAGACTGCCTATTTGGGAATTTTCAATCATTTTAACGTCTTTGGTTCTTGACTTGCTCATTCACATTTGAGAGCATACGACACCGGGGGGTTCCCATAACCAGTAGTAAAATTTCTGCAGTAATTTCCAGGCTACTGATACAGCAATGATTATTTTTTGTTACATTTCCCAGCATAAAGGCTGTAGGGTTTTGACAAGATTTAATTTATGTACAAGGAGTATTGCAGTGAGGCCTCTCTCTAAGTTAAATTCCCATTAACAGTCACCAAAGTAAACTCTCATTGAATGTTATTTTGATTTGTTTGGGGAAAAAGACACAAACATCTCCCTAAATAGGATGGAAATACCTGCATATGAAAAGAGTTTTCTGCATTCTTTTTCCTATATTGGTGCCAGATTCTGCTGGTTTTACAGGGAAGTGATCTTTTTTTAGGAATAGGCATTGAGTTAACAAAAGTATACTTATCTTTATGTCTCTTTTGTTCTTTTGTGAAGAAAATACATCATTACAGAGTGCTCATCCAGGATTGTAAAACAAATTAGGGGATTATCCCAAGGATAACTCAAAACACTCCATCATGACTTCATAATATCCAATGAGTCCCCTGCTAACATGACCAAACTTTTAACTTTTAGGAAAATATTTTCTCAAAATTCAGTCATCAAAGTGGGATCATCTTATATACATTTAAGTAGCAGCATTAGTTAAATTTTCTAGAATAATTTCCATGTTTATAGTAATAGAAATAGAAGTACCATGATGATATTTTCAAGAGTGGTTTGAAGGATAGTGAAGAAATACTGCAGCTTATTTTGATTATATAAAAAATATAGTTAATGGGATTCTCAGGAAACTATTTCCCCCATTTAAATGCATTTTTGGAAGAAATTCAAATTCTCTACTTTTCAATTATTGGAATAAGGTATCTCTCACTTTATGAATGCTGTCATGTTATCACAAATACCTATGTACTCTGTTCAGGAAGAAAATAAAAGCAAGGAGGGGAAATATGGAAAGAGGGTTAATGGCCTTGGATTAATACTATAAAAATCAAGTTGGAACTTACAGAAATCTTAAAGGAAGTATATAATGTCTGGAAGAGAAAATAGGAGGGAAAATGAATGGCTATGTTTATGTTGATGAAAGAGTCTCTGTCCTGGTAGTTACCAAAAATCTTTATTCACTATTCTTACATTCACTGAAAACAATGACTTGTCACTCATGTTCGAAATTGTTCCAGGTGCTATGTGTGACATAGAGGAGAATTGGTTTCTTATCCTTTCACCAGCCATAATCTACCAAAACACATGGATCGCTGATCTCTTAAGAAGATTTTCAGGATCCATATTTAGACAAATTTACGAAGTAAAATGTTTAGCTCTGCTACTTTCCTGCCTGTGAGAAAGACATATTCTAGATTGCTGCATAAACATTGTATTTCATCTTGCTCAGGCCACCATTAATGCAGATTTAAAAGTATGCTTGACATTTATCATTTCACCTTCTCATTCTATTCTCCCAAACTCAACTTTTGGAGATGCTACTAGCCATGAATATTTCTTTGAAAATTCAATTATTTGTGTGTGTTTGCCAAATTGGGAGATAATTGAATGAAGATATAAATTCAATTGAGGTACTTCAGAGTAGTCTCCCTTGATAACACTTAAGGGAAAGCGAAACTACTTTTCTCACAAGCATCTCACACATCTTAAATAGGTAGCTTGGGACCTAGTCAGACAACTATGTAAAAAAGTCAAAGTGAAAAGGTAATTACCAGTACCAAGAAATGTAGCAATCCACCCAGGGAGACTTCTGCTTTCAAGACTAATACTCCATGGCTTACAGCTCTACTCGTCGGGCTCCTGGCTCCATCCTCTAAACCATCTTTCCTTTTTCATTAATGGCAGTACATGTTTTCAGCTAAGTAGTTTCAATAGTATGTTTCTTGCTTATAGAAATTGGGGGTACAACAGCTTTATTTAATTTGTTCTCACTATCCCTTTCAGTTCAACCTGGTTTCTGCTGATACAACATTCTCAAGAACCTTGTGGGTCTCCTGTATATGTCACAGAGTTTACTTCATTAGATAAAAGACTCCTTCACGGTTCTTTCCTGAATAATTCACCCTATATTCCTGACTTCTGCTGAGGTGACTAAAGATATCAATGTCACATGGCTAGTCTCTTCAAAGAATCTTCCAAGTGATTGACTACTCTGATCCTTTCAAGGCACTGGTAAAATGTTATCCTGCTACACTCTTGGCTTTCTCTCTAGAACATGCATTCCTGGAAGTCAATCTCCTAATTTCAACATCTTTTGCAATCTGAATAGGCTGATAATTTCCCCAGTCATCAGGCCCTGATTCCTTTTTGCGTTACAGTTCTTACCACAATCTAATTCCTCTCATAATTTTTCCTCTCACATTTTACTACCAGCAGCAAAAAAAAAACAAAAAACAAAAAACAAAAAAAAAAAAAAAACAGGCTGTCCCTTCAACCATTTGTCTGGTAATCTCCTTAGCTGAATCTCCAAGTTCATTGTTTACAAATTCTTCTTTCCACATAATGGCAGGACTCAAATTTAAACTAAGTTTTCTGCCACTATATAGAAGGATTCCCTTTCCTCCACTTTCCAATAGTATTTCCCTCATGTCTGCAGCCCTCATCAGCAGGGACTTTAATATCCATATTTCTACACACAGTCTGTTTAAAATGATTTAGGTACTCCCTAAGGCAATATGTGTTTCTCCACCATGCTCCTCCTCTCCTTCTGAGTCCTTATTAGCAGAGGACATCATAACATCATATTTATACTAACAGTCTGTGCAAAGCAATCTGGGCTTTTCCTATCATGCTTCTTGAAATTCTTCCAGCCTTTCCCCTTTGCCCAATTGAAAAGCTACTTCCACATTTTTAGGTATTTGTTACAGCAGCACCCCACTTCCAGCTTCCAAAATGTATATCACTCAGGGTTCAGCCAGAGAAACAGCGCCAGCAGATGTAAATTGAGAAATTTCTTGCAAGGAAGTGATTTATTTAATTGTGAAATCTGGCTAGGCAAGTCCAAAACCTATATGGCAGGTGGTTAGCAAGGGCAGGCTGGAACTCTGGGGCACAAGCTGAAGCTGCTGACCTCAGGCAGAATTTCTTCTCCATCTCAGGGAAGACTCAACTCTGCTTTTAAGGCCTTTTAACTGATTGAATAAGGCCCACCTGGATTATCTAGGCTATTCTCCCTATTTTAAGTTTAGATGATTGGCAACATTAATTCCATTTGAGCTTTAATTCCTCTTTGCAATATAATATAACATATTCATAGGTTCCAGGGATTGGGATTGGGACATCTTTGGGGGCCATTATTTTGCATACCACATCATTCTATAGTATCTACAAAATTGAGAAGCTCCTGGAGACACAGGAGTCCTGACAAGAGTGTAGATTTTTTTTCTCTAAATCATTCAACTCCTTTACCAACATATGCTATAATAAATTTCATTTGGTTAACTAATCTTTATTCTACACTGTGTTTTCTTTCAAATTCCTTTTCAACCAGAACAATGTTATCATCCCAAGGCAAGTAGATGTTGGCATGCTGTAACATCAGGAGCTCCTCTAAGCCCAGAATTTAAAGCTCACTTGAGAATTTCCCTGCTGTAGAAAAGGACAATTGCAGGAAATGCATTAGTTTGTCCTAGAGTCTACTGGCCTTATAGAAACTTCTTAAACATAGTTAACCTGGGTATCAGTAAACCTGTCTAGCACTCTTAACAAGATCATAACTTTAGTTAGACATAAGAAAGAACCCACAAGTCTTTTCTACATTAATTTAGACGAGAAAGAACAGATGATGCAGGTAAGTTTTGAAGAGACATCAAATGTATTTTAGAGTGAAAGTTAATGATTACAACTGTGATCTTGAAATGAACAGCTTGAAATTATCTATGTTGCTGCCTGCTGGGAAAATGAAAATCCCAATGGGGAGCTTGGAAGAAACTGGGCATGGATAATTATGAAATGATTCCACTCCAAACAGAAATAGGGTTATTGAAAACTCAGAGTTGTGCAAATAATAAAAACCAAAAGACGTCCAATATTTAAAAAATAAAGTATGATTTGAAAAGCATACATTATTATGTAGTGTCATATACTACAAAGTATACTTTTAAAATTAGAGTTAAATTTATTAGGTGGGATTACCTTTCATATTATCCTTCAGGAATGAGTACTAAAAATTTAATCAGAAATAGGAAATATCCTGATATAAAATATTTACTAATAATACAATAATTGGAAAGCTAATTCTGTAACAACCAGGCCAACAACAACAACAAAAAAAGAGTAACAGTACTAAAGACAACAGTAGAGAAAAAAGAAAAATGGGTAGAATTAAACACTACTATAGAGTTAAAGAAAGAAAGCGAAAAGTAAGGAAGACAAAACTACTACGGCAAGTATGGAAGTTTCAGATACCTAATTATTCTGGAAATTCTGGTTTCCTCCTAGAATCCTGGCCCAGAATATTGGGGAAGATAGGCTTCAAAAATTTGAATTCATTACTCTCAGAGTCTCCCGTCAGACACACCTCATACTGGTAGCTGTGGGACAGGGTCCCGGTACCGCTGACGTCCACCAAGTGGCCCGGAAAATGGCCCTCAGGCATCGAGCAGCGACCTCCCAAGGCCGCCCTGTTCCTCCTGCACAGCCGCACCGCCACGAACAGCAGCACCGAGAAGAGGAAGAGCGAGGACAC
>RJWJ010034964.1:0-16940 GCA_004363605.1 Indri indri | reverse complement strand
AAAAATAAAAATAAATTAAAAGTGAGGATACGCAAAAAGTAAAAAGAAAAGGAGCAAATTCAAATGTAAGAATTGATGGATCATATAGTAGGAAATTTGAATTCTTACTTTTTCTTATTTGTATGCTCTGATTATTTAAAAAACTCAAAATCTTGCTATTCTCCTTTCCACTTTTAAATGATAGTTCCTGCTCCCCTCTGCGTGCTGCTCCAATATTTTATTTGCAGGAATGCTCTATGATGGATATGTATATTTTTTCTTAGAGAAAAGTTCCTTAAAAAAAAAAAAAGAACTAAAGTATAAAATGGAGATAGGCTTTTCCTAACATTTACATATAAATGCAAAGGACTTAGAATAGTCAAAAATTTTTTGGAAAAGATCACAGTTAAAGGTCTTCTGCTACCCAGTTTCAAAACCATAAATCCACAGTAATCAAGACGGTGTTATTGGTGCAAGTATCAATGAAACAGAATTGAGAGCCCAGAAATAACCCCTTACATTAATGATCAATTGATTTTCAACAAGGTGCCAAGACAATTCAATTGGGAAGAGGGTAGTGTTTTCAACAAATAGTGCTAGAATGATTGGATATCCATGAGCAAAAATGAATTTGGATCCTAACCTCATACCACATACAAAGATTAACTCTAAATGGATCAAAGACCTAAATTGAAAAGCTAAGAATCATAGGAGTAAATCTTTGTAACCATGGGTCAGGCAAATATTTTTTAGATATGACACATAAAAGCATACTTGTTAAAGAAAAAGCTTAACTTTATCAAAATTAAAAATTTGGAATTTAGCACTTCAAAGGCACCATTAAGAAAATGAAAAAGAGGCTGGGCGCTCCAGTAGCCTCTGGAAGGCTGAGGCTGGAGGATCGCTTGAGGTCAGGAGTTGGAGACCAGCTTGAGCAAGAGTGAGACCCTATCTCTATTAAAAATAGTAAAAATTGATCAGGTGTGGTAGCATGCACCTGTAGTCCCAGCTACTCAGGAGGCGGAGGCAGGAGGATCACTTGAGCCCAGGAGTTTGAGGTTGCTGTGAGATAGGCTGATGCCACAGTACTCTAGCCTGTGTAACAGAGTGAGACTCTGTCTAAAAACAAACAAAAGAACAAACAAACAAACAACTCTATCAACTCAAAGATTGGGAGAAAATATTTATAAATCATATATCTGATAAAGGACTTGTATTACAATATATAAAGAACTCTTACAACTCAATAAGAAGATAAACGACACAATTAAAATATGGGCAAAAGGTTTGAATAGAAATTTCACCAAAGAACATATATAAACAGTAAGCATATGAAAAGATACTCAATATCATTATCAGGGACATGCAACTTAAACTCACAACAAGGTGCCACCACATACTGAAGTGGTGGGGAGTATATGAAAAAATTGGACCGTTTACATATTGCTTGTGGGAATATAAAATAGTACAAATTTGAAAAACAGCTTGGTAGGTATCATGTAATTCAGAAGTTCCCCTTGTAGGTAAAAAGTAAATTACAGGTGGGCTTATTTAACCAAAGAAGTAAAAGATCCCTACAATGAAAATTATAAAACATTCATGAAAGAAATTGAAGAGGACACAAAGAAATGGAAAGATATTTCATGTTACTGGATTGGAAGAATCAATCAAAATGCCAATGTTACACAAAACATTCTATGGATTCGGTGAAATCTCTATAAAAATATCAGTGACATTCCTCACAGAAATAGAAAAAATAATCCTAAAATCTATATGAAACCACAAAAGACCCAGAATAGCCAAAGCAATCCTGAGCAAAATGAACAAGGCTAGAAGCATCACATAACTGACTTCAAATTATACTGCAAAGTAATAGTAACCAAAACAGCATGGTACTGGCACAAAAAAAGACACATAGACCAATGGAACAGAATGCAGAGTCCAGAAATAAATCCATGCATTTACAGTCAACTCATTTTTGACAAAAGAGCCAAGAGCATACAGTGGGGAAAGGATAGTCTCTTTAATAAATGGAGCTGGGAAAACTAGATATCTATATGCACAAGAATAAAAGTAGACCTCTATCTCTCACCATACCCAAAAATCAAATCAAAGTGGATCAAAGACTTAAATCTAAGACCTGAAACTATCACACTATTAGAAAAAAACATTAGAAAAACATTTCAGGACATTATGGGGAACCTGGGGCCTCAAGGCCACGAGTGGTCCTTCAGATCCCCAAGTGTGGTCCCTCTACTGAATCCAAACTTGATTTGTTCTGTAAAATTTGGATTCAGTCAAAAGGCTGCACTTAAAGATCCATTATAAAATGGCTTTTATAAAAAAGACAGGCAATAATGGATGTTGGCAAGGATGTGGAGAAAAGGAAAACCTCGTACGTGGCTGGTGGGAATGTAAAAGATCACAACCACTATGGAGAACAGCATGGAGGTTCTTCAGAGAACTGAAAGGAGAACTATCATATGATCCAGAAATCCCACTGCTGGGTGTATATCCAAAGGAAAGGAAATCAGTATATCAAATAAATGTCTGCACTCCTATGTTTATTGCAGCATTATTCACAATAGCCAAGATATGGAACCAACCTAAGTGTCCATCAGTGGATGAATGGATAAAGTGAATGTGGTAAATATACATAATGTAATATTATACAGCTGTAAATAAGAAAGAAGGCCTGTCATTTGCAACAACATGGATGAAACTGGAGGACATTATGTTATGTTAAACAAGTCAGGCACAGAAAGACAAAAATCATATGTCTTCGCTCGTATATGTGAGCCACACACAAAAAATTGAAGTCATGGAGATACAGAGTAGAATGATGGTTATTAGGGGCTGGTAAGGATAGTGGGGAGGAGGGATAAAGAGGGAAAGAGGGCATGGTTAATGGGTACAAAAATACAGTTAGATAAAAGAAATGAAATCTAGTGTTTCACAATAGGGTGACTACAGTTAATGATAATGTATTGCATATTTCAAAATAACTAAAATAGTGGAATTGGAATGTTCCTAACACAAAGAAATAATAAATGTTTGAAATTATAGATATCATAATTACCCTGATTTGGTCTTTACACATTGTATGCTTGTATCAAAATATCACATGTACCCCATAAATATGTACAATGATACTGTATCCATAATAACTAAAAATAAAACATTTTAAAAAAGATAAATCTAAGCAAGGTTCTTCAAAAAATGAAAGCATATGTCTTACAATGACAAGGAAATGATGCAAATTTCCATCAACCAGTGAATGAATAAACAAAATATGGTAATATCTATACAATGGAATACTATCTGCAATAAAAAGGAATGAACAATTCATAAATACTACAAGATGAATGAATACAAAAAACATGTTAAATGAGGGAAGCCAGACACAAAATACTACATATTATATATTTTCATTTATATGAAATGCCCAGAAAAGGCAAATTTATATAGAAACAGAAAACAGCTCAGTGATTGCTTAGAGCTAGGGGGTGGAAGTGGTGATTGACTGCAAATGGTCATGAGGAAAACATTTGGGGTGATGGGAGTGTTCAAAAACTACATCATACTGGTGGTTTCACAACTTTATCATTTACTAGAATTTATTGAATAATACACTTACAGTTGGTGAATTTTATAGTAGTTAAATTATATATCAATAAAGCAAAAATGAGGGTAAGGAGTTCTTTTACATTTTTACCTTTTGTATTCTCTAGTCCTTTAGTTCTTTGAGATAGCTGCAACCCTTTTGATCATGTCTTTGAAAGCTTGTATCACTTGCTTGTTTCTTAGAGTGTAAACGAAGGGATTCATGACTGGGACAACTGAAGTTGTGAGCACTGACACCATCTTATTCATAGTGACCCCTTCTTTTGCAGATGGTTTAATATAGATGAAGATGCAGCTTCCATATGTGATAGAAACTGCAATTATATGAGAAGAACAGGTGGAAAAAGCCTTTTTCCTTTGCTGGGCAGAAGGGAATCTGAGAATGGTCCTGATGATGTATGGGTAGGACATAATCACACATACCAAGGTGAAAATGAGTGACGATCCGGCCGGGACCAAGACAAATCACTCTATAAACTGTGTATCTGAGCAGGTAATCTTCAGGATGGGGGCAGCATCACAGCCAAAGTGATCTATGACATGGAATCACAAAACTCAAGATCAAAGCCCATAATATAGTGTGGGAGGACAATGATCAGTGCTAACATGTAGCAGCCAATAAGGAACTTGATACAAACTCTGTTGTTCATGATGGTCGTGTAATGCAGGGGCTTGCAGATGGCTACATAACGGTCATAGGACATGGCTGTCAGGAGAAAAAACTCAGTCACAGCCAGGACAACAACAAAAAAATAATTGAGCCGCACAAGGATTATAGGTCACTGTGTTGTCCCCAGTGGCAAGGGTATACAGGTACCTGGGAATACAGACAGTGGTAAAAGAGACTTCTAAAAAAGAAAAATTCCAGAGAAAGAAGTACATAGGAGTTTTAAGGTGGGGATCTACAAATGTGAGTGTGATGATGGTCAGGTTCCCAACGACACTCAGCAGGTAGGTGATGAACAAAAAGACAAAAAGCAGAATCTGTAGATTTGGGTCATCTGTTAGTCCCATAAGGATGTATGTGGTTAACATTGTATAATTTTTTATCACTGACCTCTGACTTCTTCATGTTCTGTGGGTAAAACAAGGCAGAAATCGGACATAAGTGGGGACCAAATAAATTATTAGCAGGAACAGAGTGAAAATGCCAGGCAAACCAATATTATTTTATTTGATAATATGATTGCAGTGGTAACTTGTCCTACTCTGAGATTCACACAATAGTATGGCCAGAAGAGCCAGTATTAAAAATTCTTATCATTGTCTTTATAAAAAGTTTATGGTACAGGAACTCTTAGATCAAACAAATAGTAAAGCCCCCCAGAACACAACCTGCAAAGGAAACACTTTCAAGCTGCATCATTCACGTAAAAACAAAAACAAAAACACTATCATGAATCATGTAGTGTAGCCAAGGAGTAGCACTACATATTGGACTGGGACATATACTCAGGAGCTTGACTGTTTGGGTTCAAGTTGTGATTCATTCGGCAAGTGACTGCAGGCAAGTTATTGAGCTCCGTGCCTCCATTTCTTCATATGTAAACTGTGGAGAATAATAAAACTTACATCCTAGGGTTGTTAAAGGAATAAATGAGTTAACACATTTACAACACTTAGTAAACGTCTTAATGATCACTATATAAGGGTTTGCTTAAATTATTTTTATTACACACAAAGTTTTAGAATTAATGGTAATGACCCATTTGGTCATAAATACTACATATCTTCTTTCAGTGCAATGCAACTAGAGTTGATTGTTGATTATAAAGATGTGAAGTTTCTAAAACTTCTCTTCTTAGTTTCTGCATTTTCTTCCAACTCCAAGCCAAATATACTAATTTAAAATAACTACTACCTTTCTGCTTTCCTCACTTTCAAAACTGCAGGTACATTGAAGGATGTCATTCCCCTGCCTCAATCCCTTCAACAGCCTCCTTCTGTGCTTGGAATAAAACCCAAACTCCCTACATTGGCCTGCAAATTCCCACATGATCTGGCCTTGCACATCTCTCTAACCTCAGCTTCTCCTCTCAGTCAGCATGTCCCAGTTATGGTGGCCGTTTTCAGTCCCTCCAACGTCACATATGCCTATTCTTTGTAATTTTTTGGATCTCACCATAACTGTGACCTCCTCAGAGAG
Organism: Indri indri; assembly: GCA_004363605.1. Taxonomy (NCBI): domain Eukaryota; kingdom Metazoa; phylum Chordata; class Mammalia; order Primates; family Indriidae; genus Indri; species Indri indri. The sequence goes on along the minus strand of RJWJ010034964.1, from coordinate 11,191 downwards.
ATCACACCTGGCTATGCTCTCCAAAACAAGCCTTCTACAAACTCAGGGTTTTCAGTATTACATTCTGTTTTTCTTACGGCACTCCTTCACTCTTTGTATTTACGTATTTTCTTTTCTGCTTGTTCATTTTTGTCCATACTAGACCACGTGGCTCATTAAAAACAGGAGCCACATTTGTTTTGTTCACTACTTTCAACGTACTGCGTATGTACTGAATGTGTCTGGCACTCAGTAGAAGTTAAATACATGTTTGTTAACAAGTACGCCTGAGCATTTTATATGTGAAAATCAACTGGCTGATTGCGCTTTATCTGAAACACATTCATTTGGAAGGCTTGCGTCATGCATCCATTTCTATTTAGTCACTTATCTCCAATAAGGTTTCTAAACTTATTGAAGCTATTTGTGGCATCAGCAAGGTAAAAAAAAAATCATTTGGACAGTGCGTCTCCTAAACTGACACCAGGCTGGTTTGGCTGGGTAGGAGAGTAAATCAAGACTTATAATTTTCACATTATTATAGTTTAATGTGTAGAATTAGTTTGTGGAAATGAGAGGCTAGAAGATTGAATTCCATTGGGTTTGTCTCACCCCTTGATCCTCTTTACCCCTAATTTTCCTCTAGGAGGTTGGGTGAGGCTGCTGGAAGGATAATTCCTGGGTAAGCAAAGTGCAATTTCCTGGGTCATTTTGTTGGTGGTGGCGAAGGTTTGGGGCTTTGAAATCAGTCAGATCAGGTGCTAATAACAATGGCTCTGTAGTATTCTACTTCCTTCAGTTTCATCATCCATAACATGCTGATATTATTATCTCCCTCATTGAATTGCACTTAGGATTAAATAAGGCTAAATATAAAACTCTTAGCATGGTTTTAGGCACATTATCATAAATATCACATAAGGGCTGGATACTTTTACTTGAACAGGAGTTGTTCCTGCCATGGTGCTTGATATTCTTCCCTCTTGGGTTAAGCAAAATTTGGTTCCCTTTCCACTTTTTCCTTCACTGCAACTGTAGTTCTGCTCTTTTTATTATCTCTCCATGACTTCCAGAAAGTTTTCTACTTACTTTGATATTAAATTCAAAATTATAAGGACTTCCTGAATCTCACAAGTAGTACTTCCTTGCCAAATTTATCATTCATCATTAATAGAGCTCTTACTGGCTGTAATACACTGTGTGTTCTCTTCTAATCTATTTAGTATTTCTCATTTAGTCTTTGCAATTTGTAGAATAGCATCATTACAGAATTTATTTATTCACCTACCTCTCCTTGAACTCACTCCTCACCTGCACCCAGACTTCAAATTCTCTTCTGGCCTGTCTGGGTGCCTTGACCTTTCTGAACATTGTGCCAATTCAGAATAACTCCATTCAAACTGTCCTACTAATTGAACCAAGTCTTTTACACCCTACTTCTGTTCCCTTGTCTCTTTCTCTGTTAACAGAAGCAACTCAGCCTTGGTAGATCCCAGTTCTCTTTACGTAAAATTATTGTCTATAGATTATGAACAGATTGATACAATCCTAAATGCAGCCAATATTATCAACTATATTTTGTTTAATCCCCTAATTTTGAGGTCAAGAACAGATGGTTGGAAGTTATTAATGTCAGGAAGATAAATTTAAGTTTCTTGAATCCTAATTATGTATTTTCTTTACCATACGGATGTAGAAAAAATTTTAGCAATGTGTTTTCCGATCTTCATATTTTCTAACTTTAATGTGCTCTCTAGCTTATGATGATAATTAGCCACCTATTTCTGTCCTCAAGTCTCTACAATTCTCTTAGAAAACTTAATAAGTAATTTACTTAATAACATTAATAAAAAACTAAGGGTAACTGCTTAATTAAAGAATACATCTTATCATTCAGAAAGCTGCTGTCAGCTAGTTTTCTTGTAAATTTGGAAAATGGATCAATACCAAGCTTTCAAAAGCTAGCAATTACACTGAACTACTGATTCTAGAGATATTTTGTCTTTAATAAAAAATACATTTCTGATGATGAGATTCCATCAGATAACAGATGCTTCTGGAAAAGAAATCCGTTTTTCTCCCTTCATATTAATTTGCAAATCTCATTAGGATAGTTGCTAACATTTCTAGAACACTGTGTGTCAGATACTGAGCTAAACACTTGACATGGTTTATCATGACTAATCCTCACAACAGCTTTCTGAGATATGTGGTATGATAATCCACATTTTACAGATGAGGAACCCAAGACCATAAATTTTAGGCAACTGGGAAACTATACATCTAGTATCCTTCATCTAGAGTATGGTAAAGCATGGATATGAAAGCAAGCAGTTTGCCTCCAGAGACTTAGTCCTAAATATTTCAAAATATTGCCTTTTTACCTGCCTACTTCACTCACTTACAAACTTTTCATGATTGGGCACTTGGTGAGGACATGGATATCTGCCTACTCTTTTTTCCCCTATATTTTGAGTAGATAATCAATCATTTATATGGTGCTACTCCTCCCTGAGTACAGTATATCTGTCAGTTAACTATTTGTACCTGAATTAGAGCCAATAATTGACAGACAATGGTTCTGCAACAATCTGTAATTAATCACATTGTAGCCACTCAAATCCCTTTTATCTGTACTCGCTGTCTCCAGGACTCCTGATTTCTCTCATTAATTAAATGATACAGGATCCTCCCTGAAGACTCTAATTAGTTTTTTAGAAGAATGGTTTTCACTTGGTTGTCAGAAAATATTTCCCACAGATAGCCTTGAGGTGTGTTTCCCCTGAGTCTGGAAAAATATGGCTTTTTCCCCCCAGTCCATGGTATGGACTGTGCCCCTACCATGGGGTTTTAGATAACATTACAGGGAAGTGGACCTGCCTCTGGCTTTTGTTACCTATTAGGTGGTACCATCCCTGATAATGCAGAGTTCTCTGTCAGTATTCAATTTTTCTCGATATCTCAATCTTATCTGAAAAAGAAATTAATAAACTCTTGCACAATAGGATATACATGTCCTAACTTAATGTGTTCATTGACTAATAGTCTAATGGAGGCAATGTGTTGTAAATATACAACTTGTCAAAGAGGATTGTATCTTCAATTTGGAGATTCAAATTGTGTAGTGAACATTGGGGTAGACATTTTCATTGGATTGAGAAGAGGGTTTTCTCAGAACTTTTCGTAGGTGACTGTGTCCTCTGTAAATCATCTGTTTCTGTTCTTAACCCTTCTCCCTTCCATGAACATCATTCTAAGTTCTTCTTTAAAGTCAGGTCATATGTTGTAGAATAAAGTGATGTTTCAGAGTTACCTGATTTCTCTTCTGGAATATTGATCAACATTATTTAAGAACCAAGTTTGATTCTTTTAATTTCTAGGGAGTGAATATCTTTCATAACAAATGTAAGCATACTCACCTCTCTGATGGTCCTTCATGGCTTCTGAGTGCACATTAACCACAAAGGTCCTTAGTGTGACTCAAACATTGGTAGGAATGGATGACAGGAAGCAAGTAAATATAGACTATTCTTTTTGTGTCCCCCCACAATAGCCTTCACAAAAATTCCGTGAGTGAGAATCCTCAGTAACCAATGTCCATTAATTTCCAGTCACTTTTTCTCTTAAGAACATTAAAAGAAACAAATTCCAAATTTATTGTTCCATTCTGTTAGTAGGAAAAAAGTTAATGTTAGTAGGAAAAGAGTTAACTAATAAATTGGAAAGACTGTAGAAATTGATAGGAATTCTGTTTAGTTTGGAAGATCAATATTCTATCCTTTCTGAATAGGGAAGCTGGCCTCCCCTAAATTTTGCATTTACAAGAACAGCAAGAGTTATATCCATTTAGCTTGCAACAGGTGAGGAGGGATCAACTGAATGAACAAACAAAAGATTCCCTTGGGAGTCCAGGTTTAAAAGTCACTAATTAATCTATAGTGTAACAAACTGGAATGAACTCTTTCAAACAAAAGCTTTAAACCTGTGTGAGTGGGGAGAGTGTCTTTGGAGACAGGAAGATGTAACAACAGGTCATGAGCAAAACAATGAGTCAGACGACAGGTCTGAAGGCTTGATTATCTCCAAATTGCCTAGGAATATTTCATTTGAACTCAGGGGAGAAAATGCTCAGAATTTCTTGAAGCAAGCCAGTTTTGGATCAAGACTTGTCACCACAAATCACAGCAGAAATAGCTTCCTCTATCTCTCTATTCTAAGCAGCTTTCTCTTCTGGTACCATTCTTCACATGAGACATCACAAATAACTAGGTGAATTTGTGCTCAGTTTTCCCATGCTTGACTTAAGCATTGATGTCAATTGCTGTCCAACCTAAAATAAAAATTGATGTAAATGGTGAAGGATAATGATCTTATGCACATATTTTTCATTCATTCAATCAATAAAATTTTATAGCATATTTTCTTTGTTCAATACACTATTATATATTTGATTGGGGTAGGATAAATATAAGAGTATCCACAGGGTGTCCCAGAAGTCATCATATATAGGAAAAATGGGAAATTGCAGCTAAATGTACCTTTATTTACCAAATGTTCTTTACAAAATGTTTCCTTTGTATGGAGACTTTTGGGACACCTATAATGCTACATAAAACATAGTTAATGTTTTAGCTAGGTAAATAACAAGCTCATCTTTGGCATGTTGTCTCATATAATTTTTACAACAACTCTTGTGGTAGTGGGTCTTATGACTATACCCATTTTACAGATGAAAAATTGAGTTAAAAATTGAGAGATTACTGACTCAAGCATTACAAAAGCAATCCATGTAACCAAAAACATTTGTACCTCTGTAATACTTTGAAATAAAAAATTGGGAGGTTAAATATGGTTTGTTAGTATTGTATTGATGACTTTTGCATTTATTTTCATCATGAATATTGACTTGTAATTTTCTTTTTTGTAGTGTCTTTTTCTGGCTTTGGTATTAGAGTAATGCTAGTATTGTAAAATGAGTTTGGAAATATTTCTTCCTCTTATATTTTTTGGAAGAGTCTGAGAAGGATTGGCATAAATTCTTCTTTAATGTTTGGCAGAATTGATCAGTGAAGCCATCTGGTCCTGGGTTTTTCTTTGATGGGAGACTTTTTTTACCGAATTCAACATTGCATTAAAAGATTCATTTACCATGAGCAAGTGGGATTTATCCCTGGGATGTTAGGATCATTCGACATATGTAAATCAATAAATGTGATTTACTAATGAAGGACAAAGACCATATAGTCGTCTCAACAGATACAGAAAAAACATTTGACAAAATTCAGTATCTTTCATGATAAAAAAGTCAAAAAATTAGGTATAGAAGGAATGTACCTCAACACAATAAAGATCATATATGACAAACCCACAGATAAAATCATACTCCACATTGAAAAGCTGAAAAAATTTCCTCTAAGATCAGGAACAAGACAACGACACTCACTTTCACTGCTTCCATTCAACATAGTACCGAAAGTCCTAGCTAGCGAGTCACAGGACACATACCGCAAGAAAAAGACAGAAAATTATCCAAGCAGGAAATTGTCTCTTCTGGCAGATGATATGTTCTCCTATATAGAAAACTATAAAGACTTCACCAAAAAAAAGCCATTAGAACTGACAAATTCAGTAAAATCGCAGAATACAAAATCAACATACAAAATCAGTAGCATTTCTATACATTTACAATGAACTATATAAAAAAGAAATTAAAAAATCACATTTACAATAGTATCAAAAATTATAAAAGTCTTAGGAGAAAATTTAGTGAAGGAGGTGAAAGATTTTTATGTAGAAAACTACAAAACATTAATGAAAAAAGGTGAAGAAGAGCCATATAAATGGAAAGATATCTTATGGTCCTGTATTGGAGGAATTAATATTGTTAAAATGTCCACACTACTCAAAGCAATCTACTGATTCAATGGAATTTTTCACAAAATAGAAAAAACAGTCAAAAAATTCATATGGAACCACAAAAGACCTTGAATAGCCAAAGCATTCTTGAGTAAAAAAAACAAAGCTGGAGGCATCATGTTACTGGATCTCAAAATATACTACAAAGCTATAGTAATCAAAACAGCATGGCACTAACATAAAAACAGACACATTAGTCAGTGGAATAAGATAGAAAGCCCAGAAATAAACCCACATACTTATAGTCAATTGATTTTTGACAAAGATGCCAAGAAAATATAATGGGGAAAAACAGTCTCTTCAATAAATGATGTTGGGACAACTGGATATCCACATGCAGAAGAATGAAAACAGATCTTTATCCCACCCCTCATACAAAAATCAACTTGAATTAAAGACTTAAACATAAGACTTGAAACTGCACAACTACTAGTACAAAACATAAGGAAGAGGTAATATGTGCCTCCTCCACAGAAGTGAACTAGAATAGTAAGCACATTCTCACATTTTGAGCAGGTTGTCTAGGAGCAAATGCTAGCATTGACCATGGAAGTAATGGGAAGCATCATGAGTGGGTCTTGGGCCTAACAGGCAGCTGCTTGGAGATTACACAGAGATGTTGCTCCAGAAAGGGAATCCACATGGAATTCCACAGGTATCTGAGCCTAGAGCAGCTTGAGCTGGGTGCCATTCCGAGAACCTAGATACTGGGGAGCTGTGGGCATGCCTACAGCCGCTGTGTGGCTCTGAGGAGGGATAGAGGAAACCAGGTACTCCCCGGACCCCTGGAAAGGTCCCCACTGCTCTACTGGTGAGACTGTGACAGGATCACTCAGCATTTTTCACAGTTTCTGGCCCACACTCAAGCAGTGTGGGCCCCACTGCCAGTGTGGGGCCCGAGGCTTTCTGGTCACAGGCTCAAGGTGCCATTTTGAGAGTTTAACACGGGGCTGCATCCTGTCTTTGGGCTGAATTTGGGCTGACTACAGCCACCACCTGGCTAGGGAGGGGCAGGGAAACCAGGCTTTCCAACACACATCTAGGACAATACCCGCTATCATGTAACAGGTGGCTGTGAGACCAGGTCTCCAGCAAACTGCACGCACTACACACGTGGCTGCCTGAGAAGGGCCCCACCCTCTCTGGTCACAGTCCCAAGGAGCCATTTTGGGAGTTTAAAGCCAGGTAGTGCCTTGCCCTTGGGCTGAGTTTCAGCTGACAAGTTGTAGTTCCACTCAGTGGAGGAGGGACAGGGGAGCCCAAGCTCTCCTACTTATACCTAGGACAGTTCCTACTGCCCTGCTATGGGCTGCTGTGAGACCGAGATGTGACTATATAAAGCAACAGAAATTATAAATTATTGGTATTCCCAAGGAGGAAGAGATATCAAAAAGTGGTAAAGTCAGGGTTTTAGTGCACCTGTCACCTGAATAGTGTACATTGTACCCAGTAAGTAATTTTTGATTCATCCCTCACCCCCTTCTCACCCTCCTCAATTCTTAGTTTCCAGTGTCTATTATACCACTTTGTATAACCATATATACACATTGTTTAGCTCCCATTTGTAAGTGAGAATATGCAGTACTTTCTTTTTTCATACTTTTTATTGGGAGTACTTTTGTAGTTAAACATGTACCTGTCAATGAGGCTTTATTTAGGATAAATTAGCAGGTATCTCTCTCCTTCAATAGGGGACACAATGGCATTTTTACCTTTACATTTCTCATAATATCCAGGAAGGGCCCCTTTATTTTCTATTCTATTTTTTTATTTCAGCATATCATGGGGGTACAAATGTTTAGGTTACATATATTGCCATTGCCCCACCCAAGTCAGAGCTTCAAGCGTGTCCATCCCCCAGACAGTGAACACTGCACCCATTAGGTGTGAATATACCCATCCCTTCCTCCCCCTTCCCACCTGCCTGACACCTGATGAATGTTACTGCTATATAAATGTTGATCAGCTAATAACAATTTGATGGTGAGTACATGTGGTGCTTGTTTTTCCATTCTTGTGATACTTCACTTAGAATGGTCTCCAGCTCTATCCAGGATAATATAAAAGGTGCTAGATCACCATTGTTTTTTGTGGCTGAGTAGAACTCCATGGTATACATATACTACATTTTATTAATCCACTCATGGATTGATGGGCACTTGGGTTGTTTCCACATCTTTGCAGTTGTGAATTGTGCTGCTATAAACATTCAAGTGCAAATGTCTTTTTTATAGAATGTTTTTCCTTTGGGTAGATGCCCAGTAATGGGATTGCTGGGTCAAATGGTAGTTCTACTTGTAGCTCTTTGAGGTATCTCCATATCACTTTCCATAGAGGTTGTCCTAGTTTGCAGTCCCACCAGCAGTGTATGAGTGTTCCTATCTCTCCGCATCCACACCAACATTTATTGTTTTGGGACTTTTTGATAAATGCCATTCTCACTGGAGATAAGTGGTATCTCTCTGAGGTTTTGATTAATAATAGCCATTCTAATTGAATATTTTTGAAGTATAAAACAAGCTTACACCCATACTATGACTTTGTATGGCCATGACTTTGTATGAACAATTGTAAATATGATCAAAATATAAAATATGTTTGAACAACTAGAAGATATTCAATAAACACACATAATAGTCATTTTTATATTCTGAAAGCACAAAACGTTATTTTCACAATTACAGAACATGAAAAACAAAAAGACTGTTTTTAACATTCAATAGAAAAAATTCCAATTATTTTGTCCAAGTTACCTGCACAATTATTACCTGATTTTTAAATTCTGTTTCCCTCTTCTCTAGGCCCACCCAATTTCTTCACACTTTGCCTAGATTTTACCTTCAGTAGTCAGCCTATGCTAAGCAACAAATGAACCTTGGAATGTCCTTCCAAATTATGAACTTTTTTTGATATGTTGATTTATCCTCCTAATCTTTAACATTCTTCTTCTTCATTTATTTTTCTTGTAGAGATGGGGTCTTGCTCTGTTGCCCAGGCTGGTCTCAAGCTCCTGACCTCAAGTGATCCTCCCGTCTTAGCCTCCCAAAGTGCTGGGATTACAGGTGTGAGCCACCACTTCAGCCTAACATTTTTCTTTAACAAAGGGGTAATGTAAGTCTGGATAGCTGTCGAATTTACTCATTCACAATTTAGTTATCTTGCCTCTAAATTCGGGGCTTATTCTCCTTCAGCATATATCTAAATACCATCAATGGCAATGTCAGTAGAAGACATCTGGCAATTGGAAATCTTATTTTTTCTCTTCTGTAGTCATAGCATATTTCAAGATTCAGTATATCCAAATAATTTCTGCAAAGGCTAGCAGAAACGTTTTTTGTGGATAAATTAGTTTCAAAGGAAGAATACAATTGTCTCCAATGATTTTGAAGTTGCCCCATTAGCTCTTTCTACTCATTTCTGAAAAATGGACATTTTTAAATGAGAGAGAGAGCTCTGGAGTACATAATTTTTTTTTATATCACTATTTAAGTTTCAGTAGAGAATCTTTAATTACTCCTGAACAGTTGGGGGCTAGGTACTGAAGTATTCTCCAGCAAGTGAGAAATAGTTTCTGGGTATTTAGATTACACATCATGAGAAGACCACATGGCCAGAGATACAACTTTTACTTATTTACAATAGGTATTAGGCATTTTTGAGAATCTAATCTCTGTAATATATAATAACTGAATAAACCCTTCTGAAATAAACTTGTAAGAAAGAGAAATAAATTGCTTGATTTTGGCTTTTGTATTATAAGAGGAAAAATGTTCCTGGTCAAAGATTAACTTGATGAATCTACAGAATAAACAAACCCCACATATTTGGCAAATTCATTAATGTTGCTCCTGGGCTATTCAGATTTAAATTTAATTTATATTAGCCTCAAAAGAAATCAATGGTTTCTCACTTTATGAGAAGTGCAATCCGTTTTACTGTGTCTTTGAACACATCTTTCACTTGTTTGTTTCGAAGTGTGTAAATAAACGGGTTAAGCAAAGGGGCAACTGAAGTAGTGAGCACAGACACCACCTTATTAATCGCCACTCCTTCCTTTGCTGAAGGTTTGATGTAGATGAAGATGCAGCTGCCATAGGTGATGGAAACCACAATCATATGGGACGAGCAGGTAGAAAAGGCCTTTTTCCTTTGTTGAGCAGAAGGGAATTTTAGAATGGTCTTGATGATGTATATATAGGAGAGGACTACACATACTAGGGTAATAATGAGTGTGAGCACGGCAAAACTCAAGACAATTCTCTCTATAAATGCTGTGTCTGAGCAGGTTATCTGCAGAATGGGAGATGCATCACAGCCAAAATGATCAATCACATTTGAGTCACAGAATTCTAGCTGAAGGCCTATGCCGAGAGGTGGGAGGATGATTAACAGGCCAGCAAGCCAGCAGCAGAGGACGAGTGTAGTGCAGACTCTGTCGTTCATGATGGTTGTATAACGCAGTGGCTTGCAAATGGCCACATAGCGGTCATAGGACATGGCAGCCAGGAGAAAAAACTCTGTAGCTCCAAAGAGGACAAAAAAAAATAATTGGGTAGCACAAGCGTTATAGGTAACAGTATTATCTCCAGTTGTCATAGTGTATAAGAATCTAGGAATACAGACAGTGGTGAATGAGACTTCTAACAAAGAAAAATTTCGGAGAAAAAAGTACATGGGAGTTTTAAGGTGGGAATCCAAGAGTGTGAGGGTGATAATGGTGAGGTTCCCAGCCACACTTAACATGTAGGTGACAAACAAAAATATGAAAAGCACAACTTGTAGTTTTGTGTCATCTGTCAATCCCAGCAGGATGAATGTTGTTATTGCTGTATGATTTCTCATCACTGCCTTGAGCCAAGTCAAGGGCAATTGTTCCTGAAGAGAGAAGTGTCATAAGAAGCTGACCTTGGAACCTGAATGAAAACATCCTAGCAAGCCAGCTCACATGCACTTAAACTTCTTCTACTTGATAATCAATTTACTAACATAGCTGTGCCTTTGGCATCTTACTAGGAGGCTTCTACAGGAAATGACTAATACAAATCTTCTGCTTATAATTCTCTGATTAGAAAGCATATTTATAAAGGTGTCAAATAAAAACAAGACAAAACATAAATCATAAGTCTGGTATGCAGTTTCTCAACAATATTGCCTTGAGGCACAGATAATATTTTTTCTTATCCTGGAAGAAATTATGACAATTTTGAAGTGCTTTTCTACCATCCTCATCTTTCTTTTTTTTCCCTATCATACTGAAATGCCCCATTTTCAAAACCAAGAAAATGGTTAACTAGCA
>RJWJ010034963.1:0-16948 GCA_004363605.1 Indri indri | reverse complement strand
ATATTCTTAAGAAAAATATCAGTGGCTTATATATAGAAATATCTAACAAATTGATTAAAAAGCATGGATACTATTCAAGAATAATTATTTATATTTTTAATATTAATACAAATAATAAATCAATGTTAAAATATTTGCCTTATGAACATGGATATATGCTTTTTATTTTTAGAAATTATCTTATAGCTTCATCATTGTAATAATTTTTTTAGTAAAGAGAGAAAGATTAAAAAAATATGTAATTTGGGTGGGACCCTCTTTCATTGTCAATCCCTATTGAGATTTAAAATAAATGGTCAAACCCGTATTTCAGTAGCCTAGGCATTATGTGATTGTAGCCAAACTAGGTAGACTACAATTGTCATAGAGAAATGTGGAGAGAATTTAATTATATTTAAGAAGTAAAATCAATAGAATATGAAATAGACATTTCTAGGTTTTATATGTCGATTTGTGGAACTAGTTAGTTACTGGAACTAGTTGTTCAGTAGAGGGTGTTGGCCCTCATGGGATAAAAAAACAGGTAGAAAGAGGTACAGTTTAGCAGGAAACCAATTTTCAAGGGGAGGAGGGTTCAATAGACATTGACATACAAGTCCGAACCTCAGAGAAGTAGTCTTGGCTATTGATATAAATTAAAGGGACAGCTTCTTCCCTAAATAACCATATGATAACCATATCAAAGACATTTCTCTTACCAAATGTATAAAGTTTGATTCATTTGAAATTTCTGAATGTAGTTATTTTAGGTGTTTTGAAACAATACTAGGAAAAGGATAACATTTTCTCTGTTTATCTTGGCATGACAGACTAGTAACAAGTCAGAAAATAAGAAGGAAAAAAAATACTCATTACATATTAATTTTCTGTGATACCTAGGCAAATCAATGAGTGCAGTAAGATAATATGGAGAAAGGTAATTTTATAATTCCATTTACCCAGCAGACATAATGTATAATTCAACTAAACCATAAATCTACTGGAATTTATTACACTGAGGAAATTAAAAATTAATGTATTTGTATTCTGTATTGATTTTATTACTCATGCAAAAACATTTTTTGACATTTACAAACATACACATACTACATATACCAAAATCATAGCCAGTATACTACCCCAGTATTGAAAATGTACAGATACAACATATAAACTGGGGTAATATGGCATTTTTTAAGGTCTAAAAAAGAAACTATTTCGTATTTTTAACCTGGCTATTCTTTTAGTCATCTGATATATTTAGTAAAACAGTAGATATGGCTTTAGTAAAAATTAGGTTCTTCATTTGTATAATCTTCTGATTACTAAAATCCATGTTTTTGGGTTTTTTACTTTTCAAGATCTTATATTATTTCACAGGCTAATTTAGCTTATTAATTTATTTGAATATCTTGGAAAGAAATTATTGCCTATGTGCCTATGTGTATATTTTGAATAATCCTTGTGGAAAATATGATGTGGAATCCTGCAGTAATATAACATACGAATTTATAGGCCAGGCATTGGTAGTTCTGAGACTTTCTTTATATCTGACAAACTCTAAATGCTACTCTTTATTGAAGGCATTTAGGTATTTAGCCTGGATAGGGGTCAGTAAATACAGATAAATCAAGTGCTTCACAGATAACTACAAACGGAACAGAAAATGAATGAGCTGAATGGAAACAGAATCAATTGGATTTTAACAATTATTAGAAAGCTAATTCTAAAGTTAACATGAGGCCTTATTTTCCTGAACCTTTAAAAATATGTCAGTCATATTTCTTGCTACATTCATCTTTCGTGCCTTGAAAAGAAACTCATTCATTATGACATTAGAATACAACAGAAATATCCCTTCTCTGCTCCTGGTGAGACTATGCCTTCCCCACCCCAACCCCAGTGAACTATTACCCAGGTTTTCCTCTTGCCTTACGCTTGCCTCCCCTTCTCCCCAGCCTTTAACTCTTCATGATACACACCCCACCTCATTGTTCACTGAGAAAAGTTACTACAGGGGAACTCCCCCACATTCCCAGCAGCAAATCTATTCATTTCCTCTGCCACCCCTACTAGTACAAAGGAACTAATTGTCTCATCAAATTTATTTTCATCAGCATACAGATATTCCTTTTTTTTTTTTTTCCGGAGACAGACTCACTATGTTGCCCGGGCTAGAGTGCCCTGGCGTCCTAGCTCACAGCAACCTCAAACTCCTGGGCTCCAGCGATCCTACTGCCTCAGCCTTCTGAGTAGCTGGGACTAAGGCCTGTGCTACCATGCCCGGCTAATTTTTTCTATATATATTTTTGGTTGTCCAGCTAATTTCTTTCTATTTTTTTTGGAGAGACGGGGTCTCGCTCTTGCTCAGTCTGGTCTCAAACTCCTGAGCTCAAATGATCCGTCCTCTTCGGCCTCCCAGAGTGCTAGGATTACAGGCGTGAGCCACTGCGCCCGGCCGAGATAGTCTTTACTGTCTCCATTTTTAAAATCCCTCGCCTAAACCCATTTTTTTTCCAGTTACTCTCCTACATTTTTACTCCTCTTCCCCACAGAAATTCTCTATTTAATTGCCTTACTTACTCTCTGTAACTTCCTGTCTCCAGTACATCTGTCAAACTACACATATTTGACCTTAAACTCCCTTCCACTGACTTTATTCTTTTCAAGGGCACCAACTACCTCAGAGTTGCCAATTTTAGTAGGAATTTCTGTATGATTAACCTACGTGGCAATGCTGTTCTTCCAGAAACCTTCCCTCCTGGATTCCTCAACCTAACAGTTCTGGGCTTTTCCTCCCACCTCACTATCTCCTCAAACTCAAGTCTCTGATGTGTGTCCTCCTGCTACTTCTGATCTCAAGATTTAGTCTTCCCCCATTATCTTTGTTACCTGCGTCTTCTTCCTAGGTTATTCTTTTCTTTCCAGTAGCTTTAGATAACATTCCTACGCTCCCATGTCCCAAATCTCTTTCCGAGGTCAGACCTATCCTCTCAGTCTGAATTAAAGACTCAGGTGTTCAATTGCTTATCTGACATCTTCACTTAGCCATTTGGGTTGAAATGTTCAAAAGTTAGCTGGTGGTTCTCTCCACTAACCCCGTCCTCACCCTGCTTTTCCATTTTGCAAAATGGCCTCGCCAGGTACTCCATCAAAAAAAAAAAAAAAAAGTAAAAATCATGCTTCATTCCTCTGCTCCACACCACCGTCCCTGAAATCCAACTGATCGTCAGGTCTTGTTGTCTAACTCTGCACTGCCATTGCCATATCCGAAGTTATCATCCTGTCTTTCCTAATATATTGCAAGAACTTCTTAATTACAGTCTCTCTCATTACCAATTCATCTATTCTCCAAATTGTGACAAAAGCGATCTTTTAAAATGAATCAGATCTTATCTCTTTTCTGTTTATTCTCCTTTAATTGTTCCCATTGAATTTTTCTATAATCAAGTTCCTGTTTACCTCTGCAAACACAGGCCTTCCACGTCAACTGTTGCTCACACTCCATGCTTCAGCCCCTTGGCTTCCATTCGGTTCCTCCAGTACCCACCTTACCTTTTTCTGCTTGAAATGCTCTTCCTCCCACCCCTGCCTGGCTTATTCTTACCTTTAGATTTTAGCTCAAACATCTCCTTCTGGGAGAGTTCTCCCCTCCCCTATACCATTTAAAGTGGCTGCTACCTACTACTCTCTTATCTTCTTACGCTGCTGTTTAATTAGCCCTACATTTGTTACCACCTCAAAACATCTTATTTGTTTTCTTGCTTAGTATCTATCCATATGAATGTCCATCTGGATGGAAACTCTGGAAGAACAGGGACATTGTCTCTTTGGATCAGTTTTGTATTTTCCTAGACATGGACCAGTGCTAGCCCTGTATAGCACTTGATAGACTATTGTTTAATAGGTATACAGCTAAATGAAGAGATTATTTATACAGTATATTTTTTATACAAAAGAGGTCAAGGATTGTGAAACTGGATGATTTCACAATCTAATGCAAACTAATTGGTCCAACACTTTCAATTGTCTAGAAAATTCAGAAAATATGAATAATCCAAAGAGACATGGAACAACAGCACAACTGAAGAAAATAAAAATAAATATTTTAAGTTTGGAGGGACACATTTTTTCCTTTTCTGAGAAGTTACATAAAAATGTATGTATAACTACAGAAATCTTAGAATATATATATGTAAGGAAAAATAATCTAAGAGCACATGAAATCCCCTCATCTGGTTAGAAACTTCTATGATGGTTTCGATATGGTTTGTGTAGCCCTACCAAGTCTCACGTTGAACTCTGATCTGCAGTGGGGCAGGTGGGGCCTGAAGGGAGGGGTTTAGATTGTGGGGGTTGGATCCTTTATGAATGGCTTGGTGCTATTCTCACAGGAGTGTATGAGTTTTCACTCTTAGTGTCTAAGGGGAATGATTGTTGAAAAAAGCCTGGCACTTTCTCTTTCTCACTTCTTCTCTTACCATGTGAGCTCTACACACCAGCTCCCCTTCACCGTGAGGAAAAGCAGTCCGAGGACCTCACCAGAAGCAGATGTTGGCACCATGCTTCCTGTACAGCCAGCAGAACTACGAGCCAAATAAACTCCTTTTCATTATAAATTACCCAACCTAACCTAAGGTATTTCTTTACTGCAACACAAAAAGATTAAGACAAACCTCGATTAATATTTTATTATATAATTTTCAGATTTTTTTTCCCATGGAGATCCATATATAGTAATTGAGTACTTGAAATGTGGCTAGTGTAAATGAGGAGCTGAATTTTTATTTTGTTTAGTTTTTAAAAAACTAAAATTAAAACTGAAGCAACCTAAAATATTTTTTCTAATAAACACCAGTTTATTGTTTAATATGACTACATTTCACTTTAGTTATTGCAAAATATAATGTCTGAATTGAATGTACTATGCCAGATTTTAAAGACATAATATAAAAAACAATGCAAAGTTTTACTAATAACTTTTTTGATGGATAACGTGTTAAAATGATAATATTAATATTTTGGATATAATGAATTGAATAAAATATATTTTAAAAATAAATTTAACCTATTTATTTTTATTTTTTCTAAT
The DNA here is from genome assembly GCA_004363605.1 of Indri indri. Lineage (NCBI taxonomy): Eukaryota > Metazoa > Chordata > Mammalia > Primates > Indriidae > Indri > Indri indri. The sequence goes on along the minus strand of RJWJ010034963.1, from coordinate 11,877 downwards.
GTGGCTACCAGAAAATTTAAATTATGTTCTTTGGCAGACATTATATTATTTGAATAGCACTTTTATACATATGCATATACATACATATATATGGGTTTTTTATAAAACATATTTTTATAAACTACTTCCTTGACTTAGCAATATAGTAAAATCATCCTTTGTAGTCAATAAATACAGATCTATATTTAGCCCCATTGAATGATTGTTTAGAATTTCACTATGTGAAATATTAGAGATATTGTTTCTTAGTGAGCATTTATATGGGTTCTAAATTTTCACTTGTATATACAATTCTAGGAGAAACACTTTAAAGGAAACTTTTATTGGGGAGTGATGGTTATAAAGGCCAAGTACCTCCTATGTTAAATTTTAAAAGAATTAGAGAAGGCCATGGGCAAGTTTTAGAAAATGATTTTTATAAAGTATATAAACTTATATATTTTATACTTTACATACAGTTGTCCCTTGGTATCCTCAGAGGATTGATTCCAGGACCCCCAAGGAACCCAAAATCTAAGGATGCTCAGGTCCCTGACAGAAAATGGCATAATATTTGCATCTAACCTACATACATCCTCCTGTATACTTCAAATGATCTGTAGATTACTTATAATGCTTAATACTAATACAGTGACTACATATCACTTCATTTGTGTGGCTATAACATAATATTCAGTGTCTGACAAATCCAAGTTGTGCTTTTTTGAACTATGTGGGATTTTTTTCTTCTAAATATTTTTGATTCTCAGTTGGTTGAATCCTTGGATGTGGAACCCATGGATACAGAGGGATGACTGTAGTTTATAAAGTATATAAATCATTATACAACACACATAACGTATATTGTAAAGATTTCTATCAAAAAAATTAAATTTTTAAAATGCTAAGACATTTCTAATTTTCTGAAAAAATACATATTAATATGATGATGATTTTGCCCTTCTGAGAACACTTTTTACAATTTTTGATAAATGAAATACTGCTATTTTAAAAAATAGAATATAAATCCTTGGGACTGAAAGCTCTGGCCTATTAGTCATTTTTGCCTGTCTCTGAGATGATGCCTTGACTATAACCTCAGAAGACAAGGAGCTTATATACAGGTACCCTGGAGCAGCCCTCCTCAGAAAATGCATGTTGTTTCTATGCTGTTGTCACCCACCTAGGCTCTGTGAGGGGTTTGCAAAGAAGTGGAATGGAATTGGTTTTAGGCCAGTGCAGAGAGGCCCTTACCCTCTGAGAGCCAACCTGTTAGACCTATTCCATGTGGCCAGAATCTATAACAATGTTGTCTCCAGAGAATCATAATACACTTCACATTAGAGGAAATAAACAGAGTAGGACCGTCCTGATTTTCCAAGTGTTTTGAGTACTTGACCTGAGTATTGACCATACGCTTAATATTTTAGTATCGTGTGAATTACACATTCCCAGTGTTCCTCAGCCACTATTGGGTTCCTAGGCAGTAAAAAAATTGAAGTTTAATATAGAAAAAAATTGCAGATACAGAAAAGGAAATATTTTGTAGTATTTTATCAAAATAAAAAATAAACACCATATTGAGTAATGCTAGAAAAAGTCTTTTAGAATTTGAACCAGTTATGCTACTTACCCTAACAATAAAATCATATGACTTTCTTGGGTATGAGCAGTACAGTTTAGTCTTTATCATTTGTTTGTCTGTTTGTTTCATCTTTAAGGGTTTTGCCTTCTATGTCCTACATTGGAATTTTACTACAATTTCACTCCATTTAAACAGATAATAAGTGGTATCCAAACATTGCTCAATTTCTAAGTTATGCCTTTTATACAATTAAGTTGGAAATTCCGTAAGAAGACATTCCTTTCTACAGCATTGTCACAGTGTCACAGGAGCACTCAGAAGCTCTGTCCTCTTTTTCTAGCTTTGCCAGTTACCGATTATATAACCAAGGGCATGTCAATTAATCTCTCTGAAAGTCAGTTTCCTCATCCATAATATGAGGACAATAAATCTTGTGCTACCTACTTCACATGATTGTCACGAGAGTCAAATGAGGTAAAATATATGCATACATTTTTGGGAAAAAAAAGAGAGAGAGGTATCATTCCTGGAAGCCTAGAACAATTTTAGTAGTAATAACAATAACAAGTCCTCATTTTACAACTATTTCTTATATGAGGAATCTTTTGATTGCAATCAATAGAAATCAACTCAAACTATATTAAGGGGCACAAAAGGTGGAGAGAGGATTGTATTGTAAGGATACAAAAGCATCTCCTGGTATCTGAAACCAGAAATACTTCAAGGTCTGAGGAAAGAACTGGAACCAGTTAATTCTTCTCCCTTCTCTTCTATTTGTACTTTATTTGTCTGAAGCATTATTTTTTAATATCTCAAGATAGATTTCTTCTGCTTATCCTTGAATAAAAACGTGGCTGCCTGCAGACCCGGATATATTTTACAGATCCAGCCACCTAAAGACACCAATCTCTCTTTAATTTTCAACTACAAATTCACAGGGAATCTGGTTATGCTTGGATTATGTACCCACCTATAGTCCTGTAAATTGTGATGAATGAGCGAGAATAAGATAAATAAAATGGCTGTTTGGCGAAAACTGCTATTCTCCAATACACTGGAAAGAGAGAATTTTTTTCCTCCAGAAAAGGGGTTGTTGAATATAAAATTCCATGGGTATCCACTATTCTCTTTAACATTCCAAAGCACTTTCACATGTGAATGAAATGAGAAAATGTATTATCTTGACAGATAGAAACAGAATTTCTCTGAGGGATGGAACTATTTTTGTTAAGAGGGGAAAAAAAGACACTTTGGTAAGCCATTTGAAAGAGAAGTGAGATCTTGAGGGCACCGAGGCCAGCTGAGTCCCAAGAACAAAAGAGTGCTTAGGGTGCTTCACTTTAGAAAATGAAAGGCATCGAATTTTGTTCCTAAGAGGACCAGGGAGGAAAAAGGCAGGAAGGAGGAGACTAGGAGGCAAAGAGTGCAAGGAACGCTGTGCATCAAAGCTGCATGGAGCAAAGAACTTGCAAAACTCTCCCTGTGGTACAGTGCCCCACCTCTCCCACACCTTCGCCTTCTCCCACAAAAACCCTTAAGAAGAAAAATAGCCAATATATGATTTTTAGTTGTTTTTTGTATAATTTGAATTATACGTCCACTCTGTGGACACTATCTGAATGATGTGAGTGTGTGTCCAACTTAAGTATGTCTGGACTGCGTCAGTATGGACCAGAGGGAATGTGTGTTACAGCAGAGGCAGAGCACACACCACCCAGGGTGTCAGAGGCAGGGAGGCAGCAGTGGACTCTGGGTTATAAACGCATTATTTCCTCTGATCCACCCAACAGCTTGTCAAGTAATTAAAACAGATATCATTACCGTTTGACAGAAACTGAGCACTTACCCAATGTCATAAAGCGAATTAGTCTCAGAGCAGAACTAAGGTCTAGATGACTCTTCACTCCTGGACTCGTGTTACTGCATCGAACTTTCTTCCTTCAAGTGTTATGACAGTGGCTGAACAGTGGTAGCATACCTCAGTGACAAGAGTCAAAAAGACATTTCGTTAAATGAAATGCTTTTAATGAAGCTACTACAGTTCCCTGTTATTCATTCTTCCATTCATTTAATATATATTCGTTGAATTTCTGCTCTGTAACCAGCACTATGATAGGTGACAGCCTTTTGCTTATAAGAATCAATTGACAAAAATGAATCTTAAAATTATGAAAGAAAAAAAATCTAGGTCAAACATGCAATTCACAGCATCCTTGTTGGTTGCTTTTTGTACTTTTTGAAATTTCAGTGACACACAAAGTCTGATCTGGTTTCAGGAGCAGAAGTGACTGAGAATTCAAAACTAACCACATCAAGCCTCATACACTGACGGTGAGAATGGAATAGTGCAGCCAATTTGGAAAACGGGTTGGCAGTTTTTCAAAAAGTTAGATTTATCATAGAATCCAGGATAATTAATTTAAATTTTCCTTTCTAGGAACAAGAAATTCTTAGTGCACTGCCAGTCTAAATGCTCTTCTTCATCCAGGAGTTCCCAAGGAGCACACTATGGTCTGAATGTTTGCATCTCCCCAAAATTCATATGTTGAAATTTAATCCCCAATTCAATGGTACTAAGAGGTGAAGCCCTCATGAATGGGATTAGTCTCTTATGGGAGGAAGGTTGTTTGCCCGTTCCGCCATGTGAGGACACGTAGGAGGTGCCATCCATGAGGAACAGGTCCTCACCAGGCACCGACTGGTTGGTACCTTGATCTTAGACTTTCCAGCCTCCAGAACTGTAAGCAATAAATTTATGTTGTTTATAAATTACCCAATCTAAGTTATTTTGTTATAGCAGCCTGTGTGGACTAAGACAGAGCTGTTTAGAAAAGGGACAGAAGCACTTTGTGAATCAAAGCACCACTCTGTCAATAGCTGTGCAACCCAGATATCCTAAGTAGACCCTTGGTAAAAGAATGAAGTTGAATCTGTGGCTGAAGCTTGAGTGCCAGGCATTACCTCTTAGTCAAAACAAATTAAAAATCTGTGGGCCAATGGACTCAGGCTTGCTTGTGGAAAACAGTGCAACTGAACCCATTGAACCACCCAGGTGCACCAAACGGAAGACAGAAGCTCCTGCAGAGGAGCTTAGAAACAGGACATGCAAGCAGATCATGGAGTCTGGAAGCCTGCTTTTTAGAGGAAGTCAATGTTCTGGGACCCATTCCATGTCCAAAGCTTTGGCCTACTGAATTATTTGACGTATTAATATCTTCCTGGGTGTTAGGTTAGTGAGCTGGAAATAAAGGAGGCAGGGATAGGTCAGGCCCAGGAGAGGCTTACAATACATATATTTTGCCCAAGTCACTTTTCTCAGAGGAGATTTAGGATCTGATTTTCAGCATTTGCATGTGGATGTGGTTGGGTATTGAGAAGATCTGGATAATTTCAAGTCTTAAAGCCTCACACATGTGATTTTCCCCCCATTCAATAACCCTGAACTCTTACAAAAAGATTATTTCTTAAAAATTAAACATATTGTCCCTTTTAGCCCCCTAATCCACGCATTGCCTAATAAGGTATTGATATTCAATAAATGTTTGTTAAACTCCTTAATACCGTTATTTGGAATAATATTGCCACTGACAATAATTAGGACAGAAAAGCTCTCAGTGCTTCCCTGAATCCCTTTGGCCCAGCTCCTACTCCCTGCCTTCTATCAACCCTTCTGTCGCAGTTCCTGCTGAGCTGAACAAGAGGCACACATGTCAGCTTCACAGCTTAAACAAAGAGCTACAGTGAAAGAAAAACAGCTGAGCCAGCAGGAAGCATAAACAGAGGGGGAGGTGTCAAGATAGCTATTTTTTAATCCAACGTAGTAAATAAACACACAAGCTTTAATAAAGCCAGGTAGCTCTTTCCTTGAGAAGCTAGTCTATGCTTCTCGCTTGGCCCAAGGTTTGCTTGATCCTTTATTAGAAAAGTATTTTTGAAATTTTGGTCAAGCCAATCAAACACTGGGGCAAGGGAGACATGACCTCATTCTTAGGCTTATTCTCAAAAAGAAAAGTAGAAAGTGTGAGAACCAGGAAAACACAAGGCAGATAAAAATCACAAAAAATTGTACAGAATTTTATTGTTGCCCATAAAGACACAAATGGATACTGGATCATGAATTTGACTGTAAAGTAATCTCTCCTCTTTGGATCTGACCCACACCTCTTATCTTAACCTCCGGAGCCCTCAACTGTCCCCACCACCTTAATCTCTTTCTCTCTACTTTGCTCTTACTCTTGGATTTTATTTTATTTTATATTATTATTATTTTTTTGAGACAGTAAGTTTCCCATGAAGGCTGGAACTTGAGATCCTCCTGCCTCAACCTTCTGAGTACCTGGGACTACAGGTGCATGCCACCATGCCCTGCTGTGAAGCAGAAAGAAAAAAATGTACTATAATGATAAGCACATGATGCACCAGGAACTGTGTCATGCATTATATTACTTAATCATCACAACAATTCTGATACCTACAGTTTTGAAGAAGAAACTGAAGCTTATAAGTTTCAATTTTGAATGAACTTAAAATAAATTCCCATCACCTTAGAATGGCCTGCACAGCTCTACAGGATCTGGCCCCTGCCTACCTTGCAGCCCTCACCTCTCTGATCTCCTACCTCTCTCATCTCCACTATCACGCTTCAGTCAGATTAACCTTTGAGTTCCTCGGTCAGGCCAACCTCTGTTCTACCCTAGGGGCTTTGCACTTGCACCTGCCCATGAGAGAGACTGAAATTCTCTTCCCCCAGCTATGGTTCCTTCTTGTCATCTGGTTTTCAGCTCAAAAGTGTCACCTCATTAGGGTAATCACCCTGGACACTCAGTTGAAAGTACCTAATTCTTCCCTCAGAGCAACTCCCTGTTGTGGCCACGGGGTTGCATCACTGAGGGGACCCTTTAAGGGAGTGTAGTTGGTGGACAGACTCCAGCTGCCCATCTTTAGATCCAGTGCAGTGTTCACACCCAGGCCTGAGGCCTCATTCTTCCGAACTGCCCCGAGCCCATGACTTAGCAATGTAGGGGCACCAGGCCCAGGCCATTGTGCCATTTTTGCCAAAAGTGGGACTTCTGGAATTAGCAATATTTACTTGGGATGGGGGTGGGGGCAGAGGTCTTGCCACCAGGCCAAGACTTTCTTAGAGCTGCACCATAGGCTGAGGCTCTTCCTACTCCAAACTCCTTCCTTCCTTCTCTCCTCCCCAGGTGTGGGAGCTGCATCACGTTTAAAGGCTCTCCCCAACCACTCCTGCTCCCTTTCTCCTTTAGCATTCACAGGCATTTCTTCCAATAAACCTCTTGCATGTTTAATTCTGCATTGACCTCTGCCACTCAGAAAACCTGAAGTGGTGTACTCTCTTGTAAAACAATCTGTTTTGTATCTTCATAGCACTTCCTACTATTTTTATTATATGCCATTGAATTGGTCTACTTGCATATTTATTTAATGTCTCTCTTGTACCACTGCTGCCATCTGACATCAATGTAATCTGTCTTATTGACCACCTTATTCCCCACCTAGTGCTAAGAACAGTAGTACCTGACTCATAATAGGTTTTCAGTTAATATTATTGGATGAACTGACTAATGGATTTAGAAGACTAGATTTATACCCTAAGTAATTTTATTCATTTACTATGGATGCTACTCTTCTAGGTATTGGGCATAAAACAGTAAACAAAAGAAACAAAGTCTCTTCCCTTCTGAATTTATAATCAAGTGAGAGATGACAGGTAATATACAAGTAATCACAAAAATATATATGCTATATGGTAAGAGTTGCAAAGAAATTATAGTGCATAGTAAGGGAATAAAGAGTGATTGCTGGGTGCTTAGGGAATGTATCTCTCTGATAAGGTGACATTTGAACAGAGATTTGAAGGAAATAAAGGAGTCAAGCAGATATCTGGCTTGAGAGTGTTCCAGGCAGGGGGAACATAAATGCAGAGGCTCAATGACGGAATGTGTTTGGCAAGGTCAAGGAACAGCCTGAAGGTCAGTGAGGCTGAATCATAGAGAGCAAGGAGAATGGTAGAAAACACTATGGGGAGTGAAGAGTGGACAAGATAAATCTTGTATGTCATCACAAGAACTTTAGATGGGATTTTCCTCTAAGAGAGGTAGAAAGTGAATAGATAGTTCTGACTGACATTTTAAAAGGATGACACTGGCTACTAGGTAGAAAATAGTAAGGGATAAAGTGGAAACACGGGGACCAAAAAGAAGGCAACTTAATATCTTAGCTATCTCAAACTAGTGTATATCAGTAGAGATGGCGATATTTGGCCAAGTCTTGGATATAGGTGAAGGCAGAGTTAACAGGATTTCCTAACAGATTGAATACATAAGGTTTGAGGGAAAGGAAGGAATCTAAGATGACTCAAAGTTTTTGGCCTGAGCAAATGGAAAGGTGGAGTTGTTATCACTGTGTTTTCCTCTGGTCAAGCCCAGGTGTACAGATACAGACACAGATAGGTAAAGAGTAGATTAAAACAGATTTGAGGTTATTCTTTGTGAATACAATGGAATGATTATCAAAGGAATAATTATCCTGATGGAAGATGGGACATAAGTTGCATAAAGAGAGAAACGAGCACATGATAGGGCATGAGGGAGGGGAGAAGGCATGTGGTCAATAGACAGAAGGTCTCTATGGAATCGAAGAATTGATGGTGATGAGGAAACAGAGAAAGGAAAACAGGGATGGAAAGATCACAGGGGGAGGACAGAAAGTTGGGTAGCCATGGTTTTTCCTTTGTTACCATAACAATCTCCTTTTCTCCCCCTGAATAATACTTGAGAAGAAGAGTCACACTTAAAATGAAACAACAAATTCCAAACCCACCCCTCCGTCTACCATCCCATATGTCTACCACTCTCCATGGTTAAAATTCTTGAAAGAGTCTCCTCATTCAGCTCTGCATTCTCAGAGTTCACTTACTCCTTAATTCCATATGGTAAGGCTTCCATTCTTGAGAGTACATCAAAGTGCTTTGGTATATTCGCCAATCATTTCTTCCTGTTGAAATGATAGCCTCAGGGAAATTCAAAATAATTAGGGCTTTGCAGCTAATATAATTCAAAACATTCATTTTTATAGGCAGGGATACTGGAATTTAAAGAGGTCAGGGGACTTTCAAAGACAGATATGCAGTTGAAGTCAGAGTTTTGAATTGCTCTAAGGTTATCTGATTACTGGCCTAGAGCTTCTTCTACCATATCACTATTGCCAACCCTCTTTTTCTTTATATTTGACCCTGAGGATTGTTTTTGGATGCATTTGGCATTATACAGTGCCCTTTTTTCTTAAACATCTCCTAACTTTACTTGTAGTCTTTGATGCTCCCTGGTCTCATCAATATGACTTCCTTCTTTAGCAGAAAGTTAAGTCCCCTAAAAGTGTTCCCCAAATATTTCTGAAAGTCCACAAAGGTGGTATCATATTTACATGTGCTCCCAAAGCAGTCTGTTGGTTCAATTCACTGCCTAATATCTTCCATGTTTTCTCTCTTCTTTTTCAGTTCTCTTTTGTCATGTTGACTGTCCATGAAGCTACTCAAGGGAGACTAAGCATTGCTAATGGTGAAGTGCTCATCAGGAGAATGACATTGTCCAAACCCAAAGTGCTGTCTCCAGACATTTTTAGTTTGTCAGTGCCCTGGTGCCCTAGTGGAGGTATATTCCATGCAGAGACAATGGCCACTGCATTATCTCTGTACCACAATGTTGTAACCTGCATACTTAAAGAATGCTGCTTCTCTCCTAAGTTTCTCAGTAACAATTCAATGGGCTTTTGTTTTTCAAACTTCGCCCAGAATCTCACAACATGTCTAATGAAAATAGTCTTGGTTTGGATCTTTTTTATCTCTAACCAGGGAAGAGTACAGATGCCATGCTGACCCCTCTATCGTCTTAAATATTCCTAGCCTCTACCCAAACCCAAATCTTTCCATCTCGTTTAGAAAGCAAAAATAATGCAAACAATGGAGAGGTGTCCACCTGCCACAGCTGCTCCCAACATAGCTAGCCAAAGCTACACATCATATTCTGATATCTCTTTTCTGATATCTCTCTCCTCTCTCCCCTTTTCTCTCTCTCTCTCTTTACACACACATACACACACGCGTGTCAGGTTGTCCTTACTATGTCTTCTTCTGTGGTTCCTCCTTTACACTAATCCATCAACACACCAAAACAACATATCTCAGATAAATTCTCCCACTTCTTCTTATTTGTCTGATGACAGGATGGGTAGGGAAAGTGCTGGAGGCAAGGAGGAGATCCAAGTTTTAATCTTAGTTCTGATACTAATCCCAGTTGACTTTTGAAAAGTGTAGGATCTCAAAGTGTCTGTTTTCTGCTGGTATAGCAGAATACCTGAGACTAGGTAATTTATAAAGAAAAGAGATTTATTTCTTATAGTTCTGGAGGCTGGGAAGTCCAGGGTCCAGGGGCTAGCATCTGGAGAGGGCCTTCTTGCTGCATCACCCAAGGTAGAAGGTAGAAGGCAGGAGGGGGGTGGGGGAAGGGAGCTGAACTCATCCCTCTGTCAGTAACTTACTCCCCTCCCAAGGTAAGGGCATTATTCTATTCATGAGAGCAGAGCCCTCATAATCAGCTCATAAGGGTCCTACCTCTCAATACTATTGCTTTGAGGATTAAGTTTCTCACACATCTTGGGGAACACATTCAAACCAGAGAAGAAGGGCTTCTCAAAGTTCATCTAGCTCTGTATTGTGCCCAATATGAGATCATCCAGTCTATATTTTTACATTTTAGATATGAATGAGTTTCTGAGGTTGCCTATTTCCTTTTATGGGAATTGTGCACCATTCTTTTTCAAATTAAGGTAAAATTTTGTTTGCTATAGCTTTCTTTCAATACCGCCTTGAAGCCAAACAGAAAAGGTCTATTCCTTTTGATTTATGACATCTCTTCACTCATTTGGAAAAAGCTATTGTGTCACTTTGTATTTTCTCAGTCCTGCATTAAATATCCCCAGTTTTTTCAATTATTCCTTATGACATAGTTTGGAGCTACTTTAAAACCTGACATTCTCAGCTGAATGTGTTCTAATTTATCTCTTAACATATGTTTCTAACTCTCTTAACATATAATGCTCAGTATGATTCAGCAATAAGAAGAAGTACTGGTACATGCTACAATATGGATGAATCTTGAAAACTTTATTTTAAGCGAAAGAAGCTAGTCACAGAAGACTACCTACTATATGGTTACTTTTATATAAAATGTCTAGAATAGGCAAACCTAAAGATATAGAAATTAGATTAGTGGTTGTCTAGGACCTGAGAGGGGAGATGAAGGATTGGGAAGGATGGCTAAGGAATGCAGGGATTCTTTCTGGGGAAATGCAAATGTTCTACAGTTGATTGTGGTCATGGTTGCACAACTTGGTGAATATACTAAAAGCCATTGAATTATATACTTTAAATAGGTAAATTTGATAGTATGTGATTTTATTTCAATAAAGTTGTAAAAACAAACCAAAAAAACAAACATACGATGTTGAGAAAAGAAAAGAGTACTCTGAAGTAGAGTGCTTTAACAAACAGTGTAATTTCAATTTCACTCTCTGTAAAACAGATGAGTTAATAATATCTGCTCCACCTCCTTGACAAGGTTGTTGAATCATATTTTGCAACATCATAATTATGTAAGTTATTAGTTTGAGTGACTCTCACCACCTCATATTGGGATTACTAACACAATCCACTTACTGGTAACTCAACTGTTTTACATATGGTGGTAAGAGATTTTTTTTTAACATCTATTACCCAACTCAGGAGAATGAAAGGGAAACTTTGTACCCATTGTATCAAGTCCAACTCTTCACCTTAACCTTTAAACCTTTAAAGCTGAAGATTTTAGTTTTCCAACTTTGTCCCACACAACCTATCATTCATCACAGCCAAACTACATTTCAATTATAAAACAATTGCTTTCTCCTACATATACTTTGCAAATTAACCCTTTAGCTGGTTATTCTTCTAAAAATATATATATATACCCTATTTATGGCCTGAACTTTTGTGTGTCCCCAAAATCCCTGTGTTGAAGCCCTAACCCCTAAAATGATAATATGTGGAAGTAGGGCTTTTGGGAGGTAATTAGGTTTAGATGAGGAACTGAGAGAAGGTCCCTTATGATGGGATTAGTGACCTTGTAAGGAGAGGAAAAGCGACCAGAGTCCTTTCTCTCTCTTTTTCTTTCTCTCTCTCTCTCTCTCTCTCTCTCTCTCTCTCTCTCTCTCTCTCTCTCTCTCTCTCTCTCTCTCTCTCTCTCTCTCTCTCTCTC
>RJWJ010034962.1:0-16943 GCA_004363605.1 Indri indri | reverse complement strand
TCACGCCTGTAATCCTAGCACTCTGGGAGGCCGAGGCAGGCGGATCGTTCTGAGCTCAGGAGTTCGAGACCAGCCTGAGCAAGAGCGAGACCCTGTCTCTACCAAAAATAGAAATTAATTGGACAGCTAAAAATATATATAGAAAAAAATTAGCCGAGCATGGTGGCACATGCCTGTAGTCCCAGCTACTCGGGAGGCTGAGACAGTAGGATTGCTTGAGCCCAGGAGTTTGTGGTTGCTGTGAGCTAGGCTGAAGCCATGGCACTCGCCCCAGGCAAGAGAGTGAGACTCTGTCTCAAAAAAAAAAAAAAAAAAAAAAAATGAGGAAAGATGTACTCAGTCTTATTTTTTCTCTAGAGATTAGAATACAGATTTAAATCATTACCTTTCTCACTAAAATTTAAAGAACACAAGTGAAATGAGCTTTTAAAAAATTTATTATGGTAATTTCCTGTACGTAGCAATGAATAACTTTAAATGAAAAATACTTTAGTTTTCTGGATTGAGTCAAGTGATTAACAAAGTAACCAACTTTAGTATAAATCATAAAATATTTTATTTGATTTAAACATTGCAACTCTAAGGATACAGGTACAGTCCTAGGAAAGGTGCAGGGAAGGGTAGATAGGGTTTGATTGCGAGTCATCATTTGGCAATCTACTTTTTAAATATAGAAACTCTTCCCTGATCACCGAAACTGTTAAACTAATTAATCTAGGTTGTGGTTCCCTATTGCCTAGAAAATAAAGTATACCTTTCTTAGTAAACTATTCTAAGCCAAGTTTTCCACTATGTGCTGTCAACTTACCTCGCTATTTCCTTTATTGCACCCTTTACAGCTCAAACATAATTACCCATTATTCTGTATATATATTCATTATTTTGTATATACCTCTTAACGCTAATGTAAATTCTACCAGTTCTTTATAATTCAAATCAATTGTTTCCTCTTCCATAAAACCTTTTCTGATCCCCTGAATTGGGGGGGGGGGGGGAATCTTGTCTATATTTTCAAAGTTTGCCAGATTTTATCATGTATACGTATTTTTACATACATACACACACACACATACACATACACACACACACACACACAATCCCTCCTTCTAATTTGTAAACTACTTGAAGGCAAAATCCATTGTTCATTTATTCACCAAGTACTTATTCTAGCTCTCTGCCAGTTCTGGAGACGTAATGTTGAATAAGATATCATGGAGTTTCTAGTCTCTGGAAAGATGGTATTTTAAGGCTACCAAAGGGACAGGAACAGTGTTATGGGATAATAGAATGCAGGAGAAGTACCTAGAGAGATTAAGGAGGATTTCTCAGGGCAAGTGCTACCTAAAGCTTCTTGAAGAATAATGTGAATTGGGTAGGAGTAAGGAAGTGTTCCAAGCAGCAGAAATACCATGTGAAAAGGTCACAGACGAGAGGGGAAATTAAAGTAATTTACATTGGTCAGCATAGGCAGCAGGGTGGGTGACAAGAGATGAGGCTAGAGAGAGATAAGCAGAGGCCAATTGGTGAAGAGTCTTGTAGACCACTGTGAACAAGTTTGCCCTTGCCCGAGAGCACTTGTGAGCCAGTGAAGCGTTATTAAGCAAGAGTGATGTGATCAAATCTCTTTTTAAACGGATTACTCTGGTTGTAGTATGCAGGAAAACTGGGGGTAGGAAGTAGAGAGAGCCGTTGGGGACAGTTATTCCTCAAGTGAAATATATACTATTTTAAACTAGGATAGTAGCACTGAACTAGAAAAGTAGATGGTTTTAAAAGAATATTTAGAAAAAAAATTTGAAAAGAGTTAGCAATTGATTGATTACTCCTGGAGCCTGGCCTTTCTTGTTCCACAAACCTAGAATACTATAATTTTCACTAAATATATATTCTTAGAATAAAAAAAAGCTGCTTCCTTCTAAAGATATACATGATAGCAATAAATTAGGAAGCCCATATTCCTATATGTTAGATAAAACATTACCTAAGTTATAAAATCATCTGATATCAATAAATGAAAAAGTCACTACAGTACAGTAATTACAAGTAATTACGTTACCTCTTCGTCTGCTAATCCCTCTTCTTCCATGGCCACTTCTAATTTCTTTTGCCTTTCAAAGGAAAAAATAATTTAAATTTTAAATACATTCCTAACTATTTCCATTTAAGAAATATACATTTATTTATTCGAGTTAACCACTTCAGTTTGCTATGCTAAAAAAAAATTCAAGTTGGATCAAAATAATCACTAAGAATAGTTTCCTTTCTTAAAAATATAAACCCAGATTTCACTTTCTCATATTGGCCAAATGAATAATTTACTTCTAAGGCTTACTTCACTCTCCTGCCTAAATGGTTAATAGTAAAGATAACTAATGTTATCTAATCTTCAATCCATGAAAATCATTAATATTTCTCACTGTTTATACTAGAAATATAAAAAGATAACTATAGTGACTAAAAGTATAAATTTTTAATGTGGATATCCCGGTGTTTGAATTTCCTGGCTCTAACATTTATTGGCTAAATGAGCTTGTCTAAGTCCTTCACGTAAACTCTTAAGCTTGATTTTCCTAATTAAGGAAAGATGTTCAATGCAACTGGACGTCTTTTATTTTATTCTATTAAAATTCTTTGAAAATCGGAAAGTCATACATGTATACTTCAAAAAAACCCACTAACTACCAGAACATTTGTTTTTCTAGGTACAGTCAAGTTCAGTTATTGTTTTTTTTTTTTTAAATGGCATCCTTAAAGTTAGTTAAGCTAAGCATTTGGGGGGGTGGGGGCGGGCAAGGTGGCTGAAGTCACCAAAACTAGAGAGATGGTTATGGAATATATTTTATAACTCCTTTCCAAGCGAATATTAGTATTTTATATCTATTGTATTGGTTTTTCCTAAATATAAAACCTGGGAGAACGCCTCCTAATTAGTTTTGGAGAGTGCCAGAATAACACTAACTTTTCGCCATTTAATCAAAACGGTTGAGGACTGAAACCATCATACACATTTTTCAGTATTTGTTATTCATAACAATATGTCCAAAGGTAAGCTTTTTCCTAAACCATTAGTAAGAGCACTTATTTTTCTTTCTTATGGAAAATTTATAACGAAAATATCTAAAGCTTGTGCATAAATCAGCACCCCAATGGGGAGGATGAGACCTAATAACATACTGTCCACCCACACACTTCCTCAGCTCTTGCCATAGGCACCTTGGTGTTTATCACACTGATTTTCATCTTTGCTGACACCTCCAACCCTTGGAATGGAATAAGCTCATAACATCGATGTGCCCTTAGGCACTTCAAAGCAGCATGTTGAATGACTTCCAGTTTTCTTCTTTGCAGAAGGTATCCAGAGAGTGAGAGACCGTTATTCTAGGAGGAACTACCAATACACAAGCAACTTTTTATTCATCTCCCAAATCTCCACTGCCCCCTTCCCTCAATCCTTGCCAGGACTAACATTTCATGAAACCATCCCTCATTCTGGGAAGAGATACAGTAACATTTATCCATTTCTATCATATGGAAACAGGAAGATCCATGACTTCTCTTGTACCTTTTTTAAAAATAGTTTTCCTCTTAAAATGCTCTTACACTTTGCTCTGATTAATACTTTATTAGGCTTATGCATTTATCCAATTAGGTAAGCCTTAAAAATACATCACGCATGCATAAACTTTTAGAAAATATGAGCTGTTTAATTTGACTTTCATGGCACCAAGCTAAGACTGCTTTTTTTTCCCCTTAATAACAGCAGATAATTTTATTCTTACTTTCCTTTGTTTGGAAATAGAGGGCAAAACTGAATTATCTTAAGGTTTCAGCAAGAAAAGACTATGAACCTTCAAAATTCTGATGAATATTTTAAGAGACTGCTTTTTGAAGAAAACGGGTCTTTCCTTGGTTCTCTTCTACTTTATTCACCTTCTCATGATCTTATCACTTCTGTAGACTTAATTACATTTATAATTAATGTAGTTACTGATATATGTGGATTTATTTCTAACTTATTTTGTGTTCTATTTTTCCATTTCAATTTTTCAGTTTTTAGTATTCCAGCTTTTCTTTTTCCCTTGTCTTCTTTTGAACTGATTTTTTTCTCATTTCATATTTTTCCTTCTACTAGTTTGGAAGTTACCAACTGTATGTTTATTCTTTTAGTGGTTACCCTAGAAATTACAACATATAAACCTAATTTGTCAAAGTCTTAAGTTAACTGATCTTTATCCCCTGTCTACAAAGATCTTTAAGAATGTTTTAATTCCAACTACTTCTCTCCTTATATTCCACTGCTGGAAAATATTTTAATTCTATTTTTTAAATTTCATAAGATATTATCATTATTATTTTTGTTGATTTGTACAATTTTTGTTGAGATTTATCCACCTATTTATCATTTAGATCTACTATTGGTGATCACTTTCCTTCTGACTAAATTGAACTTTTGGAATTTCTACTGGTGGTGAACTGTCAGTTTTTGCTTGCCTCTGGCTCCATTATCATCCTTCTCTTCCATTAGGAACTTTAATTAGAGATATGTCTGCTCTTCTCACTATTTTCCATGTTTGTTTGTTTGTTTGTTTGTTTTTTGAGATAGAGTCTCACTCTGTCACCCCAGCTAGAGTGCAGCGGCATCATTGTAGTTCACTGCAACCTCCAACTCCTAGGCTCAAGCTATCTTCCTGCTTCAGCCTCCCAAGTAGCTGGGACTAAAGGCACGTACCACCACACGTGGATAATTTTTCTATTTTTTGTAGAGACGGGGTCTCACTCTTGCTCAGGCTGGTCTTGAACTCCTGGCCTCAAGCAATCAGCCCCCTTGGCATCCCAGAATGCTAAGATTACAGGTGTGAGCCACCACACCTGGCTCTTCCTCCATATTTCTTAACTCTCTTTCATATATTCCCACTCTACATCGATTTCTGAATAATTACTCACATTTTATTTTCTAGTTCACTAATTCTCTCCTCACCTGTGTCTAATCTGCAGTTAAACCTGTCCAAAATGAAGTTTGAAACCTGAGTCTGCTTCTCTAGTCCTACTTCACTAAATTGTACCACTCTCAGTTTGCCCGGGTGTAAGATTTCAGGGCCAATTTTGACTTATTTGTCTCACATGTCATATTTGGCCAGTTGCCCCATTTTGTCGATCTTTCTCACTTCTCAGTTCTTCTCTATTGTTATCATCACAATCCGAATTCCAGCCGCCTTTTCATTTGCCTGGACTACAGAACTAGCCTTTTCTGTCTCTAATTTCCTGCCCCGCCCCAAACCATTCTATGCAACACAACGAAAGTTCTCTTCCACAGAAACACTTGTCATCATTTAATTCTTCTGCTCAAAAATATTCAAGGCTCTCCACTACCATGAAAATAGCTACATTAACAAAGCATCCAAGGCTCCTAGGATGTTAAAATCTAGCACATCCTGTGCTTGAGCTAAATTGGACATTGCCTGACCTGAAGGCGATTTCTTCTATCTCTAATATCCTTCCTTCTGCTCTTTTACCTCTTTTTTCTTCCCTTTTATGCATGTATAAATAGTACTCTTCCTTTAAAGCCCTGTTTAAATGCTACCCCTATTCATGAAGCTTTCCCAGTTGCCTTAGTCAAAAGCAATCTTTCTCTTCTTTGTCCTTCTCTTAGTGATATTTTTCAGTCTTTCCTATAATATTTATGCACATTATCCCTATTATAAGTTTCCTGAATGCAGAATAACATCATTCTTTTTTTATTCTTCTATTCCCACTGATACACACATAACACTGTAAATGTTTTTAGACTAAAGTCATAAAGCATCCCTCTAATAGAAAGTATAAAGATATATAACAATTTTGTGGTTGGAAAAGGTTTAAAATATCAATTAACATGTGATATAAGACTTTGGGTAACTCAAGACAACTACTCTGTGAAAATAAAACAAGTAACTACATACAGAGTCAGTACAGGAAACTTAAAAACAGCAATGCAAAGACCCACGATATTCATATTATTAATGGAAAACATGTTTACACTCCACTTACAGCATAACAGCTTATTTAACTAAACAAAATTTTGACTAGCCTTTACTATACCTGGTTTCTCTCTCTTCATGCTGTAAAATTAGGTTGCTATAAAAATTCTCCAATGTGAGCTTGGCAACAGTCACTCTTTCTCGGGTATGGTTGCTCATAGGAAAGGTTGTTGTTGTCCCTGCCGTCATTGCCATAGTAACAGAAACTGAAACAACATATAAAAACAAATTATTCAGTACAAAAAAAACTTTCTACCTTTTATAACAAACTCTGGAAATGTTTAATTTCTACTAAGAAACATTCTACCCTAACAGTTCACACATCCAAGTCTTTCATATTATAAATAATACAAACCTAGGAAAGAAAGAAAAAGATACACTGTTCCTAAAGCAAGAGAAATTAATATTGTACTGGCAAAACCAGGGGTGAATTACAGTAAAGAAGTGCCAGTAGAAGTTCGCACATAATATATTTATATATAAAAGGTCATGCTGAACAAGTATTCAAAACAAGGTAAGTTGAATCTATTATTTTATTGATTACTAAATAAAATCTATAAGATATTGCTAATTTATTCCTGATAAAATGTCAGTCTCCTAAGAGTTAATGTAGTTTAGTTAAATAGTAAGACGTAGCTTCTGCCATATAAATTCTATGAAACATGAAGCATTGTATTAAATGTGTACATAAACGCCAGTCGAAAGCAATTCTCATGGGCGTATGTTTTAGGGGAAAACTACTTTTAGAAACAGGCCCCTTTGGATGGGTCCATAGCTGCCCCATTTCATTCTGAATTCTGTGTCATTCCAGAAAATGCTATAACAAGGGGTAGTATACTTCTCCAGAATGTGAGGTCCATTTTATTTTCAAATGAAATTTAAATGACTACAGGAATCTGGCAGGAAACACAAATGTATGAATCAAGCTGGGTAACAATAGGAAGTTTGGGGGCCTTAATTGGACAGTGTATGTCCGCTTAAAGGCATTCAAGTGCCAACTTTTAAAAACCACAAGGCCAGACAAATAAAGTTCTGGTTTGAGGAAGATAATCTGGACAAATAGATAAGGAGTATAGCAAAACGGTTGCTTCACAGGGGGATAGACTTAACTCTGCTGGCTGATACAGGTGTGGGCAGTGACCCTAAGAGACTTGCCTACCACAGCCACATCTGGACCAAAAAGACTAGAACAATTCATACATTAAAGAGGCTTTTGCTTATCTGGATGAGGATCACAACAGACCACTCTAAAGATAATCCAGCTTGCTAACAGTGACCATTCAAAGTTGCATTCTTAGCTGAAAAGTACTCCCCCAAAATTTCCACCAACACCCAACACCCACCATGCACATGAAGATACTGACCCCTAGTTGTAGACCTGAACTGGACTAGATCCTGGGGATGACAGAATGAACCAAAATACCTTTCTTGTTCTTCAACTAAAAAGCTTCTGCACAGCAAAAGAAATAATCAACTGAGTGAACAGACAACCTCCAGGTGGGAGAAAATATTTGCAAACTATGTATCCAACAGGGGATTAATACCCAGAATTTACAAAGAACTCAAACAACTCAACACAAAACCCACAAATAATCCTATTAAAAAGTGGGCAAAGGACATGAGGAGACATTTTTCAAAAAAAGACATACAAATGGTCCACAGGCATATGAAAAATGCTCAACATCACTAATCATCAGAGAAATGCAAATTAAAACCACACTGAAATATCATCTTACGCTAGTCAGAATGGCCATTATTAAAAAGACAAAAACAAAAGATGTTGGCAAGGATGGGAGAAAAGGGAACTCTTATACACTGTTCCCTTGGTGGGAATGTAAATTAGTATAACCTCTATGGAAAACAGTATGGAGATTTCTCAAAGAACTAAAAATAGAACTACTATTCCAGCAATCCCATTAGTAGCTATCTACCCAAAGGAAAATAAATCATTATTATATCAAAAAGATAACCACACTCGTATGTTTATCACGGCACTATTCACAATAGCACAGATACGGAATCAACCTAAGTATCCATCAGTGGATGACTGGATAAAGAAAATGTGGTATATATACACAATGGAATACTACTCAGCCATAAAAAGAATGAAATCATGTCTTTTGCAGCAACATGGATGGAACTGGAGGCCATTATCTTAAGTGAAACAAGTCAGACGTAGAAAGACTAGTATCACTTGTTGTCACTTATAAGTGGGAACTAAATAATATGTACACATGGATATAGAGTGTGGAATGATAGACAATGGAGAACTTGGAAGGGTGAGGAGGTGGGAGGGGATGGACAATGAGAAATTACTTAATGGGTACAATGTACATTATTTGAGTGATGGATAGCCTAAAAACCCTGACTTCACCACTACACAATCTATGCATGTAACAAAAGTTCACTTATACTCCATAATTTATACAAATAAACATTATTTCTGCCCTTAGTAGATTGCTACCTAAGGCAATGCTGCCAAACCCTTTTTAGAAATAATGTTCTGTATTTCAGGATCAGATGCAGAAAAGTCAAAGAAGGAAAAGTGGAACAAGGATGGTATATAGCAAACATCTCCCAAATCATTTTTGTTAATTGGGGCTTGTGGATGAGAAAGGGAAGATGGACTAGAAGTCAAGGAATTCAAGTAAATTTTAGAAACCCAGATTACATTAATACAAAGTTAAACAAATTTCTTATTGTAAGACATCCCAGCATCTTTAATACGCTAACATTCATCCTAAATCCTCAAAAGGGGATAGGTATACAACTTGCAGCAATATTTAGGGAACCTCCTTTAGGCATATAAAATTTAAGTTCATAGATACTTCTCTTCAAACACTATTTAGTAACAAATGCCTTTTACTTTTTTTAACAAACATTTTGGGGGGGGGGTGCTTAAAAGCTCCAACAAAGACCAACATCTAAGGATTTTGGTCCTTTCTGATTTGTGTTGTCTTTCTTCTAACAAGCAGGTACTAATGAACAGGGAAATGTCTAGAAGATCTGTAGCCGATAAGAGAATTTTCAAAGTGGTTTGCCAAGTCCTAGCAGGAAAAAAGGTCAAGACTCTAGTTGTCCAAACTCTAGTCATCCAAAGCCTTATATATTTCTTTCAAAAAGTGAATGGTAACAAAACAAAACCCTTTTATAATGTCTTTTGAAAAAAGCTCAAAGAAATAACACATTACTTATGGAGTTAACATGGTTCATAAGAAATGCTCGTGGAAGTCAGAGGGAAAGATGTATGATGAACTCAGGGTGTGGCCCTGGAGGGAGCTGACTGGCTGCCAAGGGGCCTTATAGAACAGGCTGCCCAGCTCGGTCTGCCAAGGGGCAAGGTCTGGCATTCCGCTGCCAGTGCCTCAGGGCAATCAAATTCTTGAAGCTACTTTATCCTAACAGAGTTCACAAATGACTGATATACAAGACAGAATGGCAACTTACTGATTTACACAATGAGAAATTGAGTAACAAGGAATATATACTTGCATCTTATGACAAATGCATTCTATCCTTACAAGCAAGCTGGATGTGAGGCCTCAATTAGGATCAGACGATTGCTTTCAGAAGATTGCTTGGTGAGCATGGCATCAAAACAAAGAGAACTGTTATTCAATTTAAATGTTTAAATATTTAATAGCACCAATAGAAGGTGGAATCTAAAACAAACAAGACTGATGGCTATCTTGCCTGGTGCCTCTGCCCACTGCAAAGAGCTGGAAGAGATGGCCAATATTAAGCTCTGCTGCTAACAGAACTTTCCCAGAATGAATCAAAATTGGGGGCTAGAGGTGTGCAAAACTTTTGAGAGCACAAGTTTAGAGAAAATTTTTGTGCAACATACAAAAGTGTTAGGGAATTCAAAACAATTCCAAACAACAAAAGTTGTCCGCATTCACAGAATAGAAACAGAGGTGAGCACAGTGGCCCGTGCCTGTAGTCCCAGCTCCTCCAGAGGCTAAGGTGGGAGCTTCACTTAAGCCTAGGAGTTTGAGGCTATAGTGTGCTATGCTTGCACTGTGAATAGCAAGCCCTGTCTCTAAAAAAAGAAAAAATAGTATAGAAGTAAACATGAGGTCATTTGAAATAAATATCTATAGACCTGAGGTCTTTATAAAAGAGGTATAGGCTGGCTGTGGTGGCTCACGCCTGTAATCCTAGTACTTTGGGAAGCTGAGGTGGGAGGATTGCTTGAGGCCAAGAATTGGAGACCAGCCTAAGCAAGAGTGAGACCCCCTCTCCACTAAAAATAGAAAAATTATCCAGAGTTGTGTTGTGTGCGTGTAGTCCCAGCTACTCAGGAGACTGAGACAGGAGGATCACTCGAGCCTAGGAGTTCAAGGTTGCAGTCAACTGACGAGGTCACTGCACTCCAGCCTCAGTGACAGAGCAAGACTCTATTTCAAAAAATAAATAAATAAGTAAATAAATAGATATAAACAGAAGATAAGGTTTCTTCCATCATAAAAAGATATAGTGAGTTTTACTCTAAAATCCAGAAGTGGATGTCAAGTAATAAAAAATTACTTTTAGACACTATATAATCATAATTACTACGCTCTTTCCATTCTAGTTACACATACACGTATGCCTTATTTAAAAACCAATCAGAGCAAATTCTATGTCTATTCATCTTTGTAATGAAAGCATTATGGCACCTGGCAAAGGGCTGAGCACCACAGCAGGCATTCTGTAAATGACAGTAACTCAACTCAAATGTAATGGACTTTAAATTACACACGGGTTTCATATATAATAATTTCATTTGGGTTAAAAAATACAGAATCCTTTGGTAAATGTGTTAACCTTTAGAAACAAATCTTACTTAAGAAATACATTGCAGAAAAAGCCAAAAATTCTACCCTTAATCATGATTGAATAGTATCTTTTCAGAGATTGGCTTTAAAAACAAAACAAAAAATTATTTCCTTCTCATAGACACGAATAGGCTTTTAAAAATTTCAGTTATACAAAACTAAGAAGTGATCAAATTATTACAGAGAATGATTTAGATGACTAGCACTTATTATATTGCAAATTTATTCCTCAAATGGATTTAAAACTGTTCTTTGTCTTTTATTAAAGACTTTTCTTAACCAGAAAAAGAACAGGATACAATTTGCAAGTCTAGAATTCCTGGACTGATAAAAACAACACTAGGTGCCCTTGAATTTCCTGTTCACGTGTGTTTTCTCCAGACTGCCCTATTCATTAATGGAGACACTACCAATAGTTAAGTCCAACATTCTTTAGTTTATCAAGCCTGGGGAAAGGAGATAACAAATCTGGCACTCAGGCCATTTATAAATAGATGTGGTGTCTCCAACCATTTGCCATCAAACTTCTAAAGATGAAAAACAGAACTGCTTTACCTGACGATAAAACAAACTATTTTACTGGTGATTCCACCTTCATTTTCAAAGTATCCTTAATGCCACTATATTGCCTTGCAGTATAAAAATTCTCCTAAATTTATCATCAGTTGCAACCATAATGACCCAGGCTACAAGTCCTCACATTGGATACTGTATATGCTGGGTCCCTAATGATAGAGCAGCCATAGCCTCCTTCTTTGAGGTACAATCCTAAGAGCAAGAAATTCATAGTCAGGAGGAGGGCATGGGTAAACTCACACCTAATGGGTACAATGCATACTATCTGGGTGATGGACACACTTAAAACTTTGATTCAGACTGCATAAAAGTAATTCATGTAACCAAAACATTTGTACCCCTGTAATATTCTGAAATAAAAAAAAGAAAGAAATTCACAGTCAGGCGACGGTTCATGTCCCAGAGTTAACATTTACTAGTTGTATTATTTTCAATGAATATTTATTGCAGATGTATACTATGTGTTAGCACTGTATGAAGTACTGAGAACATGAAGATTGATAGAACAGTTCCTGCCCTCAGGGAGTTCACAATCTTATGGGGACATAAAGTAGGGCAAAATCAGTTCTTCAAGAGAAGTGTAGTCAGAGGTTTAACAGTGGAGGAGATGTCTGAACTCCTCTTGGGAGAGGAGGAGCTGCACTAAGAGTTCCCCAGTCAGATGGACTCAGCAGAGAGGAAGAGCTGCAAGGCATGAAACAGACTGACACACCTGAGTGTACAGGTGGATTGAGCATATTTGGCTGAATGGCAGAAAATAACAATAGAAAGACCTTTTTTGCCATGTTAAAAAATTATCCTGAGCATAAATGAGAATCATTCAAGGCTTTTAATTAAGTGAAAAACGGCCAATACAGAACATTTATTGCATGTTTATGCAAGCACCAAGAACTTTTCTAAGAATGTTACATGTTTTAATGCATTTAATCCTCCTAACCAGCTCTAAAATCCTATCTGATTTGCACTTAGGGATAGATTATGCCCGCACTGGGAAGATGGCCAAAAGGCTGGAAGTACAGATCAGACTAAAGGAAGTAAATCTGGTTAGGAGGCCTCAATAATGAATACTCAGGGCTTACAAACTGCCAGCCTGCAGTCATATTTCGTTTGGCTCGTGCTGTAATTTACAAAGTGGACTTTCACATAAAAGTCCAGATTTCTGGTTCCTCTTGAAAAATCCAATCTGTCAACAGTGAGCTCACATTCCTGCCTGGAAATAGACAGCTGAAGAAGAGCAGCGGGCTTCCGTACAAAACCGTGTCCGCCAGGACACTGACTTTCTACTCCTCACACCCAGCCTTCTTCACTCATTTGATTACCTGCCTGCCTCCTTTACCACTGGAGATTACAGAATAACGCAGATAGTGCAGAATAATGAGGGCCCAAATTAAGACAGGAAAAGAGATGGAAAAAAGGGCTCAGACACTCAGCTGGAAAGACTTCTGTGTTTCAGATTTGGATGAGTGGGTAAATGATGATACCATCTATAAGGACAGAAAGTATAAGAAGAGTTAACTTGGGAAAAGAAAATAAGGTTAAGGCTGATCCTCGTCTGAGTGACTTAGCCTGCCTCAGGATCCACTCTAAAATGGAGGTAAGGAAATGCCAGGCCAACAGGGTTGCTGAGATGCTTCAATGGCAGCAGAGCACAGGATGAAAGGCCAGACTGAATTCTGGCCCAGCCACTCACTACCTGTGTGACATGAAGCAAATTACTTACTTTCTGTTCTTCAGCTTCCTGCTAAATAAAGATAATAATGGCCAACCTGTGTGTGTGCTTTTTATGTTACTATTAGACTTATGTGAATTATGAAAATTAGTGTTGGCAAAAGAGCTTAGAAACAGTACTTGGCACTGAGATATGTCATGTGTTTGATACATCAATAAATAAGTGAAAAATATTTTTAAAATATCCCCTGGCTATTATTAAATGGTAAAAATGTTCTTCTCTTCTCTGTTCAATTTTCCTGTTCATCTCTCTTGCCTTGGGCTCCTAGTAAGTTAGTTTGTAAATTTAGTCTTTAACAGATATTCCCTCTCTCTCCTAGTCTTAAACCTACTTGATTTGACAAATTAGATTACTTTTAATGGACAGAGGAAAGATAGGTATCAAAAAGTATAAGTTTCCAAAACAGAAACACTTCAAGTAAAAAAATAAAATAAAATAAAATAAAATAAAAAGGAACTCTTGGTAAAAGCCTTACTAGAAGTCAGCAGGGATTTGGGGGTGGAACTCTGGGTAGAAGAAAGTGTTCCAGGGAAGAAAGAACTAACCACTTCCCTCACAAAACAGAGTGATTCTCATGAGGTAACACAGCCAATTTACTTACTTATTACTTTACTGGGTTTGGGGTTAAGGGGTTTTGTTTCTGTTTTTAGTTAGCACGGTCCACTCCATTTGGTGTATGTGCCCTGTCCGCTGGCCCGGAGAGACGAATTTCATAAACAAACTTGTCCTTTGCTCCTTTTGTGAGTCATAAGCTTGGTGATGATGCCGCAGTGGTGCTGAAGCTAACATTATCATTTTTATTTTCAAAATTGTTTTAGAAATAGACACTTTTCCTACTGACAAAAATATAGTTCAATGGTTGAGTTCCCAAAAGCTTATTTGGCTATAGTAATGCCGTTAATGGCAGACTACCTAAGTATGTTGATCCGAATAATTACCAAAAATCCCTCTGAACATTAGAGTATTTTTTTTTTAACTTGCAATGGGAAGGGAAAGTGCTTATGAACTAAATATAAACAATTAAACTAGGAGATAAATATCCCAAAGCGGCAATTTTATCTAAAAACTGGCCTGTTTATAGATCTTAATGTTTATATAAGGTATCGCCCTGTTTTTCTCAAAAATATTCAGAAAGAAGCAGTCTATTCTTATAATATTTACAAAATTGAATTGTCCTATTGCTATATCCCTATCTGGTAATGCATTCAATTTGTCTGCAAAAGACCTTCAGCTGAATCTATCGAGTCATAGTTAACTTAAAAAAAAATAAACTACCTCAGCTAAAATTCCAAACAACTTCAAATATTTATAATTTGTCACCACAATGGGAAAAAAAATCAATGCCAATTTTTAGATAGTAGAGGCATCCCTAAAAGAATTTTAAATCAACTTCTATTAATTGGTGCACACATGAGCAAATACAGAAACATACTTGCCTTCATTAGGCTAACAGAGAAAAAAAGTCACAATTTGCAAGAAGGGTGGGTACAGGTATAGGGGAAGGGAGATGGGGAATGGGGCAGGGGCGAGGGGGCCAAAGTGAGTACTTCAAAGTTATTTGTAAAGGAGGAAATATTCAGAGGTAAAATAAAAGAACAGGGGAAAAAACATTAATTTATATATAAGTTGACATATCTTTATTTTATTCATATTTAAATATACATGTTGACATATCTTTTTCATAATTTACATATAAAATTTATATATTTAGAAATTCATAGAATTTATAAATATGAGATTAGTAGCCTAGAAAAATTTTAGAGAATATGAGCAAGAAAGAGAGATAGAGATAGATATTAGTGATCTAGAGGAGTGATCCCTAACCTTTTTGGCACCAGGGACCAGTTTCATGGAAGACAATTTTTCCACAGATGGCAGGGATGTGGGGTGGTGTGAGGCGGAGCTCGGGCTGTGAATACACTGTAAATACAGATGAAGCTCCGAAGCTCCGAAGCTCCACTCCTTGCTCCGCTCCTTGCCTGCAGCCCACCTCCTGCTGTGCGGCCTGCTTCCTAAGTTTCATGGAAGACAATTTTTCCATGGGGTTGGGGGCAGGCAGCAGAGCTCTGCGGCCAGTCCCTAACAGGCCGCTGACCCATATCAGTCCACAGACCAGGGGTTGGGTTCTGCAGATCAAGAGAATTCTGGGCCACCAGATTTAATCTACGGCTCTGAATTGGGGGTCTTGGTGAATGAGATGAACAAAGATATCTAACACACCCAGAAGGATCTATCCTTCCCTTTTCCTTCCCGGCTCAGCCATGCTACCAACCACGTCCGGTAACTCACTATCATGAGTTTTCTTCTGTATTTTTCACTTCTGTTACAAAGAATATGGGTCAGTGAAAATTAAGACAAATTATTTTTTAAATAAAGAGTGAAATTTAAAGTTTAAAATTTATGCTTTAACATGTTAATTTTAAAGATATAAATTTAGAAATGAAAAAATAATCCTGTTCACAAAAGTAGCAAGGAGGAGGAGATGAAGAATGATAATCATAAAATGCATTAAGAATAATCTTGATTTTAAAAAGTGTTGGCGTTTTATGAGAAAACCTAGGGAGAAAGGGAAGAATTATTAAATTAATGGAACGGGAACAAGTGGGTATCTACTTGGAAAAAAAATTAAGTCAGATGTTCATTTCACTCCAAAAGGCAAAATAAATTCCAAATGGTTCAAAAAAGTGAACATAAAAAAAGGAAGGAAGAAAGAAAGAAAGGAAGGGAGGGAAGGAAAGAAATAAAAGTAAAAAGAAAATTAACTTAAAAAAATTTTAAGATGTTGATAAAGTTCCATAAATCGAAAAAAACTATAAGAAAATACATATGAATAACTACTGGATCTTTGGAAGGGAAAGGACTATCTTAAAAAGAAATCACCACAATGAAAAATAGGTTTTATTATACAAAAGTTTGGAATGTACATATAGGTACTGTATATCAAACAAGATTAAAATGTAATAATTTGGGGGAAAACACTGCAAAATAATAGTGTGTACTGTAAGTATATATAAAAGTATATATTTAAAAATATATATTTCTTAATATTTGTAAGCTCATATATAGTTTTCTTTAAAGTTGTAAGGAGAAAATAAGGCCCTAATAATAAATAACACTAATTGATAATAAAAATAGCTTAAAAATATGAAAAATGTTCACTTTTACTAGTAAATCAAAGACAGGGAAACTTTAAAATAATGTAGTATGTTCCCTAATATCAAAGTAACAACAATTAAGGGGAAAAACACCCTCATAATGGGGTCCAGTCCGTCATGAGATGCTTTTCTCATGCGCCATCTGTGCTTGTGTTAACTGGTAGGGATGTAACCCTTCCTAAAACAGAATATGGTAATTTACACCAAGAACCATAAAGATACTTTTTTTATCTTTTGACATACATCATAATTCCAACTTCAGGAAGCTATCCTAAAGAAATAATCAAAATTGCAGCAAAGATTTACAGAGTTTAATCAAAGCATTATTTAAAATACCAAACAACTTAAAACAAACCAATTGTTTAAAATTAGGTGAAATGCGCTGGGTAACAGATTTAAACCTGAGGAGTGAAACTATTAGAATTCTAGAGGAAGATGTTGGAAATACTCTTCTAGACATTGGCCTAGGCAAAGAATTTATGAAGAAGACCCCAAAGGCAATCACAGCAACAACCAAAATAAATAAATGGGACCTGATCAAATCAAAAAGCTTCTGCACAGCCAAAGAAACTGTCACAAGAGCAAACAGACAACCTACAGAATGGGAGAAAATTTTTGCATGCTACAAAAGATCGGAAGAGCACAC
>RJWJ010034961.1:0-16379 GCA_004363605.1 Indri indri | reverse complement strand
AGATTTTGCTGGCCCCATTGCCAAAGTGCTTTTTTCACTATTTACTAAAAGAGCAAAGAGAATCTCAGATATCAAGTCATTTATCACAAGTCTGAATAGGAGGCCACTAGCAAGGAGTATTAGAATCTAAAATGTGACTCTCGGTTTTTGTTTCTGTTTTTGTGTGGGTTTTTTTTTTTTTGTGTGCTTTTTTTTTTGTTTGAGACAGAGTCTCACTCTCTTGCCTGGGGAGAGTGCCGTGGCATCAGCCTAGCTCACAGCAACCTCAAACTCCTGGGCTCAAGCGATCCTACTGCCTCAGCCTCCCGAGTAGCTGGGACTACAGGCATGCGCCACCATGCCCGGCTAATTTTTTCTATATATTTTTAGTTGTCTGACTAATTTCCAATTTCTTTCTATTTTTTAGTAGAGACAGGGTCTCGCTCTTGCTCAGGCTGGTCTCGAACTCCTGACCTCAAGCGATCCTCCTGCTTTGGCCTCCCGGAGTGCTAGGACTACAGGCGTGAGCCACTGCTCCTGGCCCTGGAGGACTTTTACATAGAGACATAGTAACATACCATTGACAGAAGTACAGATAACACCGTTCACTTTGTTTTTATTTACACGATTTAAGTTTTTGTAGGTTGTTAATAACATGATAAACCCCGTGAAACTTGATTGGATTTCACTGATTCTGAGAAGTGTAGTTGTACTGAATTCTTATAAATTTATGTTGCCTCAATATCCATTTTAAACATGTTTAATTTTCTCATACCAAAAGCAGGCTTTAGTCACCCTTGACACAGTTTCAAGTTTTCCGCCTCCTCCTAGTTCCACAATGTGGTCAATCCAGATATCTGCCATACACAACCGCCTCCTGGTGACCACCTCCCAATGGGACAGCTACACACAGCGTATTTGACTCACCCCACTGTCCCCGTACCCCACGTGGACTATGCAGTTATACCACAGTGACTACCTCTCAGTCTCACTGTAACCTTTTGGAACTTGTGCCTGCTTGCTTCAAACTCACAATTAGAACTCTCTGAGGGAAACCTGTTTGGATAATGCCTGCTGGACTCCAATACAGGCTTTTGCCCACACATCCATTTCTCTCTCCCTGCCTGTCCTCCATGACCTCCACGTGTGTGGACTCCAGGCCTGTGTACCCCCCCAGGACCTGTACATCATAATAAAATCTTTATTTCCATCTTATGTCTCTCCTGATCACCAAAGGAGTGCTTTCTATCTTAAAGATCCTAAACTAAAACAACATCCCATGTGCATGGATTGAAAGACTTAACAATTGTTAAGATGACAATACAACCCAAAGCAATGTACAGATTCAAGACAATTTCCTATCAATGTTCTAATGGCCTTTTTTTTTTTTTTTTTTTTGCAGAAATAGAA
The DNA here is from genome assembly GCA_004363605.1 of Indri indri. Taxonomy (NCBI): domain Eukaryota; kingdom Metazoa; phylum Chordata; class Mammalia; order Primates; family Indriidae; genus Indri; species Indri indri. Next base: position 14,990 of record RJWJ010034961.1, on the reverse strand, counting down.
AAACCCATCCTGAAATCCACATAAAAAGAAAAACCCATCCTGAAATTCACATAAAATCTCAAGGGATCCAGAATACCAAAACAATTTTTTTTTTTTTGACAGAATCTTGCTCTGTCACGTAGGCTAGAGTGCTGTGGCGTCAGCCTAGTTCACAGCAATCTCAAACTCCTGGGCTCAAGTGATCCTCCTGCCTCAGCCTCCTGAATAGCTGGGACTACAGGCATGCGCCACCACCATGCCCAGCTAATTGTTCCTATTTTTAGTAAAGACAGGGTCTTGCTCTTGCTCAGGCTGGTCTTGGACTCCCAACCACAAGTGATCCTCTCGCCTCTGCTTCCCAGAGTGCCAGGATTACAGGCGTGAGCCACGCTGCCCAGCCCAAAATAATCTTAAATAGGAACAAAGTTGGAGGGCTCACACTTACTAATTTCAAAACTTACTACAAAACTACAGTAATGAGAACAGTATGGTATTGACATAAGGACAGACATAGAAAACAAGGAAATAAAATAGCTGAGAAATAAATGCTTGAATATATGGTTAAGTGATTTTATACAACACTGCCAGGATCATCCAATGGGGAAATGACACTCTCTTCAACAAATGGGAAAACTGGATATCTACATGCAAAAGAACAAACAATTCCATTGTGATAGAATTGTTATATATCTTCACTGTGGTCGGTGTCACAAGAAACTACCCGTGTGATAAAACTACATAGAAATAACACACACACATATACACATGAGTGTATAATAGCTGGTGAAATCTGAGATCAGTGGATTGTATCAATTTCCTGCTTGGGACATTGTACTACAGTCATGCAAGGTATTAGTATTGGACAGAAATGGGTGTATTATTTCCTAAAATTGCATTTGTATCTACAATGATCTCAAAATTTAAAAAAAAGTTCTGTTGAAAAGTGAATCACTAAAGTGTGACTCACACTCAAGGGGAGAAGAATTAAACTCCACTATTTGAAGAGACTGAATGTTTTTGTCCCTCCCTCCCCGCCTCCCCCCACCAAAAAAAAAACCCATATGTTGAATCCCTGATCCCCAATGTGATGGTATTTGGAGATGGGGCCTTTGGGAGATAATTAGGGTTAGGTGAGGCCAAGAGGGTGGGGCACTCTTGATGGGATTAGTGCCCTTGTAAGAAGAGATACCAGAGAGCCTGCTCTCCCCTTCTTTCCGCCACGTGAGGACACAGGGAGAAGGTAGCACTCACCAGGAACAGAATATGCTAACACTTTGACCTTGGACTTCCTGGCATCTGGTACTGTGAGAAATAAATGTCTGTTGTTTAATCCACTCAGTCTGTTGTACTGTTACAGCAGAATGAAAGACAGGAACAGCAAGGAATTTAAAGCCATCACACCAGAGGTTTGTCATGGAGGGAACAGAGTGTTAGGATTAAGCCTGAGCTTTGAAGTTGTAAGGAAGTGAGTTCACACCCAGGCCGGAGAATTTGGACAACGCCCTTGAGCTCTCTGAACCTCAGCAGTCTCTTCTGTAAAGTGAAAATAAGGGGGTTGTGAAGCTGCCTTTCAACTGCAAGACACATGGCCCAGCACCATGCAGGCTCTCAAAAAACAGGGTAAGTGCAGTTCTTGTTATCAATGTTTTTGCATTTGTTCATGCTAAGGACACAGTGGAACAGGCAGAGCAGGGTCTTTCACGGTTTCAGGTGCCAGGCTGAAGAGCTTAGACTTGCCCTTGAGAGCAGTGGGGAGCCATGGGAGATGTGTGAGCAGGGGAGAAACAGGGAAAGGTCCCCTTGGGACTGGAGTGAATGACTAGGAATTGACGTCTGGGACACTAGGGAGGACATTGGGACAGGCAGCCAGAGTGTGTCTAGACCTGAGGGGTGGCCATTGGGATGGAGGGAGTGAGAAAAAGGAAATAGCTCAGGATGAGTACTGGGTATGGGGCTTGAATGGTGACCCCATGAGCCAGGTCGGGAAGAGCAGTTAAGGGGGGGGTGGGGCAGGGTGTCGATTTCAGTTTTGACTTTGCATATGTCGTTGCCTTTGCTTAGGATGTCTTTTCTCATTGTGTCTTCCTGAACTACTCCTACCACTCCTTGGAGACGCTGCCCAAAGACCCCTCCTCTGAGAATCCCTCCGGAGCAGACTCGGTTTGCAATTTTGCCGGGAAGCCGGCTGCTCATCCTCCAAACATCTCAGTCCCCGCGTATCTCCTGTCCCTGGGATTTTCCCTGGGGCAGTCTCTGGCCAGATCCACCGCAGGATCCTCCGCGCCCTGCACAGGCCCAGTACTTAGCGGCCTGGAGGGAACATTTATTAATATTTGTTCATTAAAAAGCAAACGGGATCTGTAGGAAGGTGCCGCAGATCAGGCTGTGCCCACGCGGGGGCAGCAGTGGACAGGTCAAAGCGTCTGAAAAGGACACTGGGGTGCTGGACCCTCGCAGCATCCCCTCCCCAGAGCTTCCCTTCCCAAGACATCCCCTTCTTTTTTAAAGGGGGGGGCCACCATGACCCAGCTGTGCCCACCTAACCCACCCACCTAGCGGCCCATGCCCCGCAGCCCAACAGCTGGTGGACATTATGCAAAGCCTAAGTCAGATCCGTCCCTCCTCTGCTCAGAACCCTCCATGGCTCCCACCTCACCCGGGGTAAAAGCCCCCTTCCCGGCAGTCCCCAGAGGCCCACAGATCTGCGCCACCCACCCCCTCCTCACCTCCCTGTCTTCATCCCCACCGTCCTTCCCCATTGCTCACTCTGCTCCAGGCACAAAAGCTGTTTTTGGTTCCTCAAATCGAATTCACGATTGATTTGGGTTTTCAAAGGTTTGAAGCCTAGAAAATTCCATCTTCGTGGTTCCTTTGTAAATGTGTAATCAATTCAAATTAGGTTTAAAAACACAGCTTCCTTTAAGCCTCTAGGTACAATTACGGAGATTATGTTTCTTATACATCTGGAAAAGTGGATCCTCAGTTTTTGCTTTTTGGTTTTCTTTTTAAGACAGAGTCTCACTCTGTTGCCCGGGCTAGAGTGAGTGCCGTGGCATCAGCCTAGCTCACAGCAACCTCAGACTCCAATCCTACTGCCTCAGCCTCCAGAGTAGCTGGGACTACAGGCATGTGCCACCATGCCTGGCTAATTTTTTCTATATATATATTTTTAGTTGTCCAGATCATTTCTTTCTATTTTTTAGTAGAGACAGGGTCTTGCTCTTGCATAGCATAGTTTGTTTTTGCTTTTTTTTTCAAAGAGAATCAAGTAGGGATTTCTACATAGGAATTTCATCATCTGCAAAACCATAATTTTATTTTTTCCTGTCCAATATGGATGCTTTTTTTTTTCTTGTTTAATTTCTCTGGCTACAACTTGCAGTGGTATGTTGAACATAGTGGTAAGAGTCGGCACCACTGCCTTATTATGTTCAGGAAGTTTCTATTCCAAGTTAAGTGCTTTTCATGATGAAAGTGTCCAACTTTGTCAAGTACTTTTAGTATTCAATTTCTAATTGGTCCAAATTATGAACCTTTGTTTCAGCTTTGTGTCTTCCCTCCCACTCCCCTTTTTTTTCCTTTCCATTACTGACAAAACTTCAGGGAGAAGGTCCTCCATAATGCAATAATTGTCATTTTCTTCCTCCAGAGATTCTCAAAAGAATATCATCAGGGTTATGAGCTCCTTGAATCCCTTTTGCGTGGCTATAAAGGAATACCTGAGACCAGGTAGTTTAAAAAAAAAGAGGTTTATTTGGCTCACACTTCTGCAGGCTGCACAAGAAGCAGGGCACCAGCTTTTTGTCGCTTTCTGGTGAGGACTTTGGTGCTGCATTAAAAGAGGGTGGAGGGTCTCAGCGGGCACATGCAAAGAGGGTCCAAACAAGAGGAGGAACTCTGCTTCATAACCCACTTGTGGGAACCAATCCATCCCTGAGAGAACTAATCATGTGTTACCAGAATAAGAACTTACTTACAACTGGGAGAACAGAACAAAGCCTTTCATGGGGGATCTGCCCCCATGACACAAACGCCTCCCGCTAGGCCTAAAACCAACACACGGGGGATCAAATTTCAACAGCAGTTTTGGTGGAGACAGACCACATCCAAACCATAGCAGGGCCTCCTGTATGGCAATAGAAGCTTCACAGTTTAAGGACTCCAGGCTTGGTTCAGGTTTGAACTAACACCTATGCTGAACTACAGGGATGCCACGCGTTTTGTCCCTGATAAGCCAGGCTCAGGGTCTTTGTTGAGTCAGAGGCAAGGGCAGCGGCGGCATCAGCAGTAGGGGTACTTAGGTGTCCTGGTAAGACTGAACTTCAGGACACCATCTAATGGCAGCCTCCCACCCACTCTCCTCTTTCTCTTCTTCAAGTGACTGCTCTTTTAGGAATGACCACCCAACATGCACAGGATATAATCTCACCACCAACCCCTAGCCTAGACCTATAGGTCAAGGCCAATGCCAGCATCAGTTGCAGCTTCATTGTAAAACACAGATAGGTCCAGGTGAAAATGCCTGACCCAGGACCACTTGAAGGAGGACCCAAATCCCACATTCCTGCTCCTCGGTGCCAAGGACTTCTGCGAAGTGCCTGCTCCGGTCATCTAAATTAAGAATTGAGGCTTGGTAGGCCTCTACGACACAGAGCAGCAAGCAGCAGCTCGAGGTGCCTGCCAGCCATCTGGCGGCAGGGGAGGTTAACGACTTGAAACAAAAGACAGACCCAGAGGGCGGTGATCACCATCTAGATATCCTGCTAAAGGTGCCAACTGTTATGGTCACCTAAAAAACTGTGGTTCTGATGTTGACATGGATGGGTATGTGGCACACACAAACTGAGAGACTATGAAAAGGCTTATTACTCATACAACTGAGGTCACAGGGAGAGCAGGGAAATCCTCTAAAGCAGGTGTGAAACGGCATGAGAGAGCAAAGCAGACAGCATTCGTATCCCTTATGAATACTGAGGCAAAAATATTCACATAAGTAACAGCAAGCCATACCGAGCAACATAAGGAAAGCATTATGCAACATAACAAAGCGAGATTTACCCCTGGAATAAAAAGATGGTTTGAGATATGGAAATCAAGTAATGTGATAATACACGTTAGCAAAACCATGGGGAAAATAGCAATCATCTCAACTGATGCAAAAAAACAAAAAAAAAAAGCATTTGACAAAATGCTTTTTCACAATAAAAACCCACAATAAACTTGGAATAGAACTTCCTCAAACTGCTATAAGCCATATATGAAAAACCCACATCATCGTTCTTGATGCCAAAAAAACAGATTTTTAATATCTAAGACAAAAAACAAAACAAGGATATCTGCTCTCACCCAGGAAAATCAGACAACAAAAGCATTCCAGATTAATACATATACACAAAATCCCATAGACAAACAAAACTCACAAACATTTTGTCACTATACTCACAGATGAACAAACCCAGACACAGGCACATAAACTCACAATCCCACAGATTTAACAGTCCGGACACTAAAGGATGATCCCAGAGACACATAGACCCTGGCTGTTCTGATCTCATCTCTGTGTTTCTCTGGCTTCTTAGGAATGATACATTGTATATTTTTGCTCCTTTTCTTGTGTCCTAGAATGTAAGTATCAAGGGACAGAGATATTAGCACATCTTTGTTCACTAAACCAATTAGAGAACCTGTCACGTAGAAGAGACTGGTATTTACTGAGGATCAGGACTCAGACACACACATAAAATGGGTTTTACATAATCCTCATCATAGACCAAATACACAGGATCTTCAAAGACTGAATTGTTCTCACCCCCACCCCATGTGGCAGAGGGGTACTCCTTGGCCCCCAAAACCAATCACAAAGGTGGCTCCTTGAGCCCATTCTGATGGTAAAGGGATTTCACACTTCTGGAGCAGAGTACAAAAATTTTACCTCCATAAGAGCACAAAATAGGAGCCCAAGAACACAAAAAGGCGGGCCTGCAATGGGTTGAGTAATAATGTCCCAGCCCCTCAAAATGTTCCAAATATATATCCCACATGACTTGATCCTTACTCCGTTTGCTTTTCCATGGAGACCTCAGTGAGAGCAGCAAGGGTGTATATCTCATGGCTCATCAAACATGCCTTCCACTGCCACTTATTGGTAGCCATCACCTCCAGAGGCCACATCTGCTGGCAAACCTTGCCCCAGTTAGCTTCATGGGGCCCTACTGTATTCACTGAGGCCTTGGATGCTGCCACTTGACCCATACCTGCTGTTGGGGGAGGGTGTAGGCCTAGTGAGCTCAGACTATAGGTCTCCAGGTGAAAGAAAGATCACTTTTTCTTTTTTTTTTTTTTTGAGACAGAGTCTGGCTGTGTTGCCCTGGCTAGAGTGCTGTGGCGTCAGCCTAGCTCACAGCAACCTCAAACTCCTGGGCTCAAGCGATCCTCCTGCCTCAGCCTCCCGAGTAGCTGGGACTACAGGCATGCGCCATGATGCCCGACTAATTTTTTCTATATATATTTTTTTAGTTGTCCAAATAATTTCTATTTTTGGTAGAGATGGGGTCTCACTCTTGCTCAGGCTGCTCTCGAACTCCCAACCTTGAGCGATCCGCCCGCCTCAGCCTCACAGAGTGCTAGGATTACAGGCATGAGCCACCACGCCCGGCCGAGAAAGATCACTTTTGAGGCCCAGAGAAAGAATGGAAGTTGTCACAAGGGCAGATGGTGGCCTCTTTCCCTTCATACTGCCATTTCCCTTCCAGAACACTCGGATTTGTTCTGCAAGAAACAGGGAGCACTGCCTCTGACAAAGGAAGGGCCCAACACCTACTACCCCCGCTCAATTCACTAGTGGGAGAAATCATCAGTGGCTCTGGCAGGCAGTTGATTGGGAGTTTACCTGGCCTGACAGGGATGATGTGAAGAGTCACCTCTTGGCCTATGAAGCATAACCGACACTAGCAATTTCCACGCACCACAGGGCTGGAGCTCTGCAGGGTGCACTGTTCCCAAAAGAAGTAGATGCTGGTCTTGGTGGGGAGGATACGAAACTAGCCCTCAAGCAGTACACATTCAGCATGCATTGAGGTAAGGGGGGGCTAAACCATAGTCAGTGCATACACCACTGAATGTCTGAGTGGAATGAGCCAGAAAGTTTGGGGTAGAAGAGTTAGGCCAAGTAAGAGCTTTGAGTGTGTTCTACAGCTAAGACATGGCAGGTTGTGTCTCTGCGACACCATGAGTGGTTTTGAGACTATGCTGTGGTGGTTGGTGCAAAGCTAGCGATTATGGGACAGCAGACATTGCGTGGTCAAGGGCCACGTGTCCCGTGGCATGTGTTCAGCCATTGCTTCTTCAGCCCTCTCACCTCAGAACCACCTGAGGTTGCCACAGAGAAAGGTTCCAGTGTGAGGCCAAAGTGGATTTTTAAACATGTTTCCCAGTAAGCATACACAGTGTAGGCTTGAAATGGGAAAATGGGAGCTGGAAATGGCCTCGAGTCAGCACTGGAAAGACATGCTGTTGATGCCCATAAATTAAGAAGTCTCCAGGCAGATCCCATTTGGGGAAAACTGTGGGATGCACTTTTGTTTCAGAACCACAGCATTTCCGCAGATCTGACCAGAGGCAACTGGTTTAAACACAGATTCTGGGAGCCCTATCACTTCTATCCAGCCATGTGTGTGAGCTGAGAGCAGGTTCCATGCTAGAAGCTGTTTCCTAACTACAGACTAGGTTCTAAGAAAGGCCTGTTAGGGCCCAAGTCCTTCTTCCCCAGTCCTTCCATTCTTCCTAAGAAGGCTCCCCAGGTAGAAGAAAGAAGTATTATACACACAATCGAAGGACTTTCCATATCAATTACACTCAAGAAGTTGTTCTCCAGTATGAGTGGTTTCATGGTTTCACAATGAACTGGGAAGAATAAAGAATTACCCACATTGTTTAAATTTATAGAGGTTGTCTCCAGCATACATTCTCATGTGTCCTCAAAAGATAGTGTGAAATGAAGGCTTTCCCGCATTCCTTATCATTCATAGGGTTTCTCTCCAGAGTCCTTTCATATATTTACAAGCCTAGAATGGAAGTTTTTTCCCCACATTTTAAAAAGACTTCCTGCAGCATGAGTCACGTCTTTGAAGTGAATTAGGACAACTGAAGGCTTAACTGCATTGTTTACATTCATATAATTTCTCTCTGGTGTGCGTTCTCTCACACATTTAATAGGAATTAGAACAACTGACAACCTAACAACATTGTTTACATTCTTAGGGTTTCTCTCTAGTATGAGTGCTTTCATGTAACTTAAAAGACCTTGAATAACTGAAGGCTTTACCACATTCCTTACATTGATAGGGTTTCTCTCTAGTGTGAGATCTTTTATGAACTTGAAGGGATCTGGAAAAACTGAAGGCTTTACCACATTCCTTACATTCATAGGGTTTCTCTCCAGTGTGAATTCTTTTGTGTACTTGAACAGAACTTGCACAAGTGAAGTATTTACCACACTCCTTACATTCAAAGGGTTTCTCTCCAGTGTGAGTTCTTTCATGCCTTTGAAGGTGACTGAAAAAAATGAAAGATTTACCACATTGTTTACATTCATAGGGTTTCTCTCCAGCATGAGTTCTTTCATGCACGCGAAAGTGATTGGAATAAAGGAAGGCTTTACCACATTGCTTACATTCATAAGTTTTCTCTCCAGTATGAGTTCTTTCATGTATTTGAAAGTAACTTGAACAAATGAAGGTTTTACCACATTGTTTACATTCATAGGGTTTATCTCCAAGATTAGTTCTTTCTTGCACTGCATAGGAATTATCAGACTTGAAAACTTTCCCACATTCCTTAAGTTTATAAGGATGAACTCTGGTATGCGTTATCATGTGTCTTCGATGGTTTGAGTGAAAAAAGAAGGCTTTCCCACATTCTTTACATTCATAGGGTTTCTCTCCACTATGAGTTCTTTCATGACTTCGTAAGTACATGGGACAGCTGAAAGCTTTACCACATTGCTTACATTCGTAAGGTTTCTCTCCAGTGTGAGTTCTTTCATGTCTTTGAAAAGGCTGGATATGATTAAATGCTTTTCCACATTGTTTACATTTGTAGGGTTTGTCTCCAGTGTGATTTCTTTCATGGTCTCGTAAGGAACTGAGAAACTTGAAAGCTTTCCCACATTCCTTACATTCATAGGGTGTCTCCCCAGTATGAATTCTTTCATGGCTTCGAAAGGAAAAGAGAAATCTGAATGTTTTTCCACATTCCTTACATTCATAGGGCTTCTCTCCAGTGTGAATTCTTTCATGGATTCGAATGCTGTGGTAACGAGTGAAGGTTTTCCCACATTGTTTACATTTATATGGCTTTTCTCCATGTTCCTGTTCCTGATAGTCATTTGTTTTCTTTCCAGTGTGAGATTTCATGTGCTCATTAAGCAATGAATGATGCATGAAGAGCTTCCCACACATGCTGCATTCACATGGTTTTACTTCAGTAGCAGTTTCCTTGTTCATAAGATTTGGAATCTGGCTAGTGCTTTTTCCATATTGATGACCTTCTTTACTTTTACAGAGTCTCTCAACCACATGACCTCTGTAAAAAATGAGTGGCACATTATTAGTGGCTTTTTTACTAACAATTTTATATTTATTATTAGAATTATATTACTACTTCTAAATGATTTATTTTTTACACCCAAAACATTTTCATGAAACATTTGTGGAGAAAATTTTCTAAGAATGAATAAATTTGAAGCTGAGCTTATTATTTTGCTTGGTTTTTTTTTTTTGTTTGTTTGTTTGTTTTTTGGTAAGGGACAGGGTCTTGTACATTTGTCCAGGCCAGAGTACAGCACCCAATCACTGCCATCTCCAACTCCTAGGCCCAACTGATCCTCCCACTTCAGCCTCCCACCACTGCACCTAGCTAATTTTTTTTCCTTGGTAGAGACAGGGTCTTGCTCTGTTACCCAGGATAGTCTCGAACTCCTAGCCTCAAAGGGTCCTCCAGCCTTAGTCTCCCAGAGTCCCAGGATTACAGGCATGAGCCACAGTTCCCAGCCCATTTGCTTATTTTTATGATTTCATGTATTACTAAGATTCTCTCATGGGCCACATAAGTACTCTGGTAAATACAACTCACCTTAGATTTCTCCCCTGGTTTTTGTGGTCATCGTCAATGTCCTGGTCATTCCATTTTTTCCCTAAAACGCAGACCCAGAAAACTCATTATAAAATACAGAAAATTATAACATTCTAGGTCCATGGTTAACTGTGACCCGGTATGGATTATTCACCAAAGTATTCCCCTTCCAAATTTCAAATCTTGGAACACAGTTGATAAGCAAGCAGCACTTATGTTCTACTTAACTAAGCCGAGAAATGTTATCCTTACCTATACAGGCCAGGTTATTGAAGGTTTCGCACATTACATCTCTGTAGAGCGTTTTCTGTGAAGAATCCAGCAAAGTCCACTCCTCCTGGGTAAAGTTCACAGCCACATCCTCAAAGGAGACTGAGTCCTAAAACATCCCATGTGTACAGGAAGATGGGTGAGACTGGCAGTACTAAGGATCTATACACAATTCATAAGAAGTTCACGTACAATTCTGTGATCTACAAACATTTAGTGTATGACTTGGTTGTCAGAACTGTGTCCACAATCACTTCCTGATAAATGTAACACTATCATAAGCACACAGAAATTACTTCTATATTTTAACTGTGATCACTTGAAGCCTCATTGTTCTCTAAAGGCAGACTGAAAACCACCTTAGAGAAATTAGAGGGAGACTATACAAATGAAATAAATTTTAAGACCATCAATTCCTTGTGAGAAAAACTTCTTTCATTTCCCACCTTATTACATACTCTGTGTCATCTCATGATACATGGGGTCAAATATGGATGAGGTTTTAGTAAATGAATACACCCATAAGAGATATAAGATATTCTTCTAATCCCATCAAAAAACATCAGAGGCCAAGAAGATTCTGTGGAAAGCCAAAGTGTAACAAGAAGCCACTGGCCATGTTGTCCTGAAGGACGCCAGGCCATTAGAAGCATGCACATTCAGCTGGTTGAATTAATATATTCCTTTGCAGAGTATTAATTTTAATTTGTTTGTGTAAAATTTATCACAAGTTCAGTTTTCTCTTTTTCTCTTTGTCACATTTCATGGTTCTAGAAGTCATTCAGAAGTTAGAAAACAGGAATGATAAAGCATAACAACTTAGACCTCTACAAAATCCCTATACTCATGAAAAGGTTTATTACTCACATCCTTGAGATCTCAGAGAGAGCAGGGCAAGTACTCAAGCAGTTGTGAAATGCCTGCGAGAGCAAGAAAAGGAATGTGGCTGGGTAATTTTATTGAGGTTAGGCAATGGGCTGGTGTGAGAGTTTAAGCATATAGGCAGGAGCTTATGTGAATTAGATGTCTTGCCAGCACCAAATGAGGGTGACCTGGCATTTCCTCCTTCCACATCTGGATGTGGGACACAAGAGTGGAAAGCAGGAATGAGGTTTTAAAGCTGTCAGCAGTCAAACATCATGAAAAATGAAGTCAGAGACGTCCAATGCCCAGTCTGACAAGTAAGGAGCTTAGAAGCTGTCATTCCCATCCATGGAAGTAAAAAGCAAACTTAAAATGAATAACTCTTCTTAGATCCATCAAAGTATTGAAGCCACAGGGCAAAGTTTTATCCCCAAAATTGGAGAGACAGACAGAAAATGTAACTATTTTGTAATTGCCCAGACATTCCACTGTTCTTAAGAAGGCCTGTCCTCACAAGAATCTATTTCAACAAGGCCTAACTGGGATTTTACCAGAGCCTGACAGACAGAGGTGTGACTGAGAAGCGCATGTGAAGGCAAAAGTTTTTTTCACTTCCCAAAACCAAATATGTTGCATCTTTTCCAAAACCACTTCTCCAACTCTCTGACACCAACTACATATCCTAAAATTCAATTCAATTCTAATAATAAATACCAGTAATTTGTGTCATAATCCACAGATTAAGGGCTCAGTCCCACAAGACTGCCCCCATGCTGGACACCAGCCACAAAATGGGGTGCCCAGCCTATACATACTTCTATTGAGCTAAACAGAATTGGGGGCATTTCAGACAATACCCCTTATAGTTTAATAATTCATTAGAATATCTCTCAGAACACAGGACAGCCTGTAACTTAATATTACCATCTTGGTACAAAGAATTTAACTCAAGAATAGCCAAATAGAAAAGGTGCATAGGTCAAAGTACGACAAGGGGGGTGGGGAATTTCCATGCATTCCCAGGGTATGGCAACCTACTAGCACCTCAATGCAATCACCAACCTGAAAGTTCTCTGAACCCTGATATTTATGGGCTTATAAGGAAATCTCATTAAGTAGATACAATTAATTAAATCATTGGGTATTGGTGATTAGCTCAACCTCCAGCCCTTTTCCCTCAGGTGAAGTTGGGTGTATGGCCAAAAGTTCAAGGCAGGCTATCTTTCTGGTCATCAATTCCCACCCTGAACTTCGGAGTCACTTCTTTACAACAAATGTAGATCCTATCACCCTTACCACACAGAGGATTTAGCAGCTCTGTGCTAGGAACCACACATAAAAACCAAATGTCTTCCTTATCAAACCACAGTTCAGGGTTACAGCTCACCAAAAAAACTGAGACCGGATCATAAGACCAAAGCATTTCTCCCCTCCACCCACAGCTTAACAGTGTGTCATTATGGCTTCTGATTAAAAATAGTTGGATATAGCCAGGTGTGGCGGCTCATGCCTGTAATGCCAGCACTCTGGGAGGCTGAGGTGGGAGGACCCATTGAGCCGGGAGTTTGAGACCAGCCTGGGCAACATATCAAGGCCCTGGCTTGACAAAAAAAGTTTTAAAAATTAGCTGGGCATGGTGGGATGTGCCTGTAGCCCCAGCTACTTGGGAGGCTGAGGTGGGGTGGATCACTTGAGCCCAGGAGTCTGAGATTGCAGTCAGCTATGATGATGTCACTGCACTCCAGCCTTGGCAACAGAGCAAGACCCTGCCTCTTAAAAAAAACAACGGTTACAATTAAACAATTGTCCACTGTTTGTTTCTGCACATTTCAAACTTGAAGTCTCTAGAGTATTCCCAAAATCACAGAAAAGATAAAACCAAGGAAATTTTATCCTCTGACACCTAACTACCAAAAATAAACAGCTTAAAACCAGCAGGATAAACCTACAACTAAAGGCCTATTTACCTCAGTTCCTTTTCTCCAGTATACCATGTTCAGATTTTAACAAAAAATCACAAGACATACTAAAAGACTTAAAAAAGTTTGAAAAGGGCCGGGTGCGGTGGCTCACGCCTGTAATCCCAACACTCTGGGAGGTCGAGGCAGGTGGATCGTTTGCGCTCAGGAGTTCGAGACCAGCCTGAGCAAGATTGAGACCCCGTCTCTACCAAAAATAGAAAGAAATTAATTGGACAGCTAAAATATATATATAGAAAAAATTAGCCAGGCATGGTGGCGCACGCCTGTAGTCCCAGCTACTTGGGAGGCTGAGGCAGGAGGATCGCTTGAGCCCAGGAGTTTGAGGTTGCTGTGAGCTAGGCTGATGCCACGGCACTCTAGCCCAGGCAACAGAGTGAGACTCTGTCTCAAAAAAAAAAAAAAAAAAGTTTGAAAAGCAAATGCAAGCACCATAATCAGATTCAGATATAAAAGAGATGCTAGAATCACCAGACTAGAAATTTAAATGCAGCCTGATTACTATGCTAAGGTTTCTAACAGAAAGAGTGAACAATATGCAAGAACTAACATGTAATTTAACCAGAGACATAAAAATTCTAACAAAGAATCAAAAGGTAATGCAAGAAATAAAATACACTGCAACAGAAATGAAGCCTGCACTTAAGGATGTATCAATACAGTGGAAATATCTGAAGAAAGAATCAGCAATCTTGAGGAAATGTCAATAGAACTTTCCAAAACAGAAATATGAGGGAAAAAAAAAGAACAAAACAGACAAAACACATTATTTAAGAACTGTGGAAAAACTGCAAAAGCTGTAACACACGTAATGGGAATAACTGAAGAAGAATGACTGAGAATTTCCCCCATGATAAAAATCAAAGCACATATCCAGGAATCTCAGAGAACACCAAGCAGCATAAATACCCAACAACCCAAACCCAGGCATATCATATTCAAAGTGGAGAAAAATAAAAAACAGAGAAAATCTCGAAAGAAGTTACAAGGGAGAAAAATACCGACACCTTAGTTATAAACATGTGTAAGAATTAAATCACACTTCTTTTTAAGAATGATGCAAGCAAGAAGGGATATTAGAATGAAATATTTGAGACATTGGAAGAAAAAAAAAAACCACCCACCTAGAATATTTTTTCCTTTTTCTTTCTTTCTTTTTTCCTTTTTTTAAATAGAAAAGGTCTCACTATGTTGCCCAGACTGGACTCAGACCGCCTGCCTGAGCCTCCCAAGTAGCTGGGACTACAGGCACACACCACCATGCCCAGCTAATTTTTCTATTTTTTGTAGAGACAGGGTCTCACTGTTGCCTAGGCTGATCTCAAACTCCTGGCCTCAAGGGATCCTCCTACCTTGGCCTTCCAAAGTGCTAGGATTATACCGTGTAATATTTTTTCCTGAGGTACTTGCACAACCAGTGTAGTAATATAGTGTTACTTCAAAGAGGACCTAGGTTAGCTATAAACACATACTGCAAACTCAAAGGCAACCATTAAAACAGTTAAAAAAAAAAAACCACTATCTGATATGCTTAGAGGGGAAGAAAAAATGAAATCGGGTAAAATGCTCCATAAAAGCAGAAAATTTAAGATAAAGGATGGAAGGGAAAAAAGAAACAAAGAACAACAAAACAATAGGCACATACATAAAAGAATAAAAAAAAGAAAAAGGTAGATGTTAACTAAATCAATAATCAGTTTAAACATCAATGGTCTAAATACAGCTGAAAGACAGATACTGTCAGAGTGGATTAAAAACCCCACCTAA
>RJWJ010034960.1:0-16928 GCA_004363605.1 Indri indri | reverse complement strand
CCCTACTGTGCTATTGAGCACTAAAACTTACTCCTTCTATCTATTAATAACTGTATGTCAGTGAATTCTTTATGTTGACCCCAGGTCTTTAGTGGAGCCATCAGGGGACCAGGTGGGATCAGGTGGGGGCCCAGCATTTCCTCCCTGCATTCAGCGCCTGTGGCTCACACAGGGCTCAAGCAGGTGGCTTTTCTACAGACAGCAGACTGGTGAGGACGCATTCTGTACAGTTCCATCCTGAGGCCTGGGATGACACTGTTTTTCCAGAGTGTTGGTGGTTTCACTGGATTAATCCATGCTCTTCTAAGATCATGCCACTTAATCTTGGGTCTGGCATCTCTACGGATTTTGCCCTATGTACAAAGAGCTTCTATATCCAGATGACGGTTGGTGACAATTGGTTGGTGACTGAGTTTCCACGTGAAGGGAAGGGGTGAGCCCTCTTCTCCATGTACTTGGAACTGGGTAAGCTTTACGGATCCTGAGCAAGACTGGATTGGCCTCTGGGTGTCTTTGCTACTGTGTTATTGTTATTGAAGAAAAATTGGGAGAGTTGAAGTAGAAAGCTTAGGTTCTCTTAGCAAAATGTAAACTTGACCTGTGTCGTCATTTTCTGTGGGCCTTTGAGTTCATTTGCTGTCTCTTCCCAGTGTTGGCTAACAGAGTGACACTGACTAACAGCTGTGCCTGGACACCTGCCTCCCATTCTCAGAACCATTCCTTATGCAGGATGACAGCTCATTGCAACTGTACATTTCCTTCTCAAGGACAAAAGCCCAAACGTTACTTTTCCACCTGCCCCGTTGGTGCCATTTTTGCCGGCATCGGATATATGAGGTTTTCAGTTAAATTAAATACTTGAAAACAAATGTGATCTCCGAATACAAATCCCTATGAAGCACTGAAGGGCTTCTTGCATAAGGGACCGATGGCGTTGCAGTCAGGCTGAGGTTGAGGTTCACACGGTCCTTTCCTGTCTTCAGACACCAGGGTTGGTGCTTTATGCTCTTTCTTCTTCTTTTTAAAATCCTGGCTAGGTTTTAGGGGTGTATAATTTCTTCTAAAGAAGGAGGATACTTGGTGTACCTATACGTGGTTGGCTGCAGTCGCCACAGTAGTTACAGGCCAAATCCAGGAGCAAAGTCGACAGGCAAAAGAACAAGTCATCAAGGTTAGGGAGCTGAAATGCCGGGTGACCAAAGCTAAGAGGAACCCATGCGGTGACTAGAAATAGGGTGGCCGACCGTCCCCGTCTGCTGGTGACTGTCCCGGTTTTAGCACTGAAAGTCCTGCTTCTTACGAAACCCCTTGGCCCTGGGCCAACGGGATGGTTGGTCACCCTCACAAGAACACTCTCCTAACCAGTTTCTACGTGTGATTTGAGGTAAAAAAAAAAAAAAAAAAAGGGAGAGAGATTTAAAATGCTTTTCTCATATTGTTAGGAGCCAACCCCACGTGAAGTCAATGAAAAACGATTGTTCAGACTTGAGAATTCTAAGGAATTAACTTAAGATGCAGTATTGTGTACTAGAGAGCACACAGCCCCTAAAGCCAAGTGGCTTTACAATTTTGGGCAGAATATTTAATGTCTTTGAATTTTCTCATCTGTAAAAATGGGGAAATAATATAGACATCTACATGTTGGTTGTGAGGAGTGTTGTGAATTTTTTAAAGTGTAGTTATTGTGATGATGATGTTATGAAAGATTACTGAATTGAGAAAAGGTAAAAAAAAAATATTGCAAACAGAGGTCAAGTAGTCCCAAAGGGAAGTCAAAAAAGTAAATTCAGAAAGCAAGAATTTATCGGTATTTATCTAATGATGTTCAGGGAAAAGAGACTCTGTCTGGTAAACCCAAATATAGATAAAGAACAGTGTGCTCTGTGATGCAATAGTAGCAATTTATCAGGTTGAATTATCTAGAACTTAGAGCTTACGGACAGGACCCTAGATATTAATTAGTCCTCCTCCCCATTCATTCAGTCTCTCAAGGTCATCCAAATCCTGTGGTTGTCAGTAACCTTTAATTTTCACTTGGGTTTCTTAGGGATGCTAAAGCCCTCACTCTCCAGGAATGAGGCATTCTGGAGGGGCAATTTTTCTAGCCCATTAAAGTTTTATATCAATAAGAAGTAATGCATTAAAACTTCAAAAAAAAATTGGGAGGGAAATGTTTCTATAGTAGACAGTTCACTTTGCCCTTCAGTGGCCTCCCTCTCTCCACTGCAGAGAAGAGAGATGTGGAAACAGGCTTTGCCTGCAAAGAGCCACATGCTACGTGTCACTGCGGTAGGGCGAGAAGTGTGAGACCAATGAACCAGCAGCAAAGCAGAATGAAGAGAGGGAGGGACGGGGCAGGGCGGCAGGGCAGCTTTCGACTGTGCAGATGTGAAGGGCTTTGGGGACTGTGGCATCTGGCAGGACTCCTACAGGACTGAAAAGATTTCCGTAAATAGATGGGAGGGAGAGCGATCTAGAAGCAAAGCTATGGAGATCATCACGTCAATGACACTCTGAGCCCTGGAGTGATGTGCCTCACCCTGTGCCCTCGAGCTTGGTTCTGATATATAGTTAATCTTATGAGCTTGGTTAGAATAAATCACTTTACTGGGTTCTCATCCAAACTCCCAATGAATGGGAAAATCTCTTCTCTGAAAGTGCAAAGCAGAGGACTCCAGACCCTGCTGCATAGCAGCCATCTCCATAGTGAGAAAACTATGAAAGGCAACTGGGCTATTTAATTTAATGTGTTGGCATGGCTAGGTTGTGGTCCCCAGTGTTTGGTCAAAAACCAGTCTAGGTGCTGCTTTGAAGGTATTTTTAAGGTAAGATTAACATTTCCACATTTCAACTTTGAATACAGCAGATTACTCTCCATAATGTGTTGAGGGCCTTAAGAGAAAAGACTGAGGTCTCCCAGAGAAGAAGGAATTCCTCTAGACTGGCTTTGAGACTGTAGCACCAACTCTTAGCCTGCTGGCCTGGCCTGCAGGTTTTGGACTTACCGGCCCCTGCAATCATGTGAGCCACTTCCTTAAAATGACTCTTTCTCTCTCTCTCCATCCTATTGGTTTTGTTTCCCTGAAGAACCCTAAGACAGCAACTGTTTCATCTTTACCACTTTTATAATTTTAAGACTCATCTGTTGTTCTCTTCTGTTATCTAGTTTTTTGGTAGAAATGTATCATGTCTAAGAGTAGAATGGCTCTTGCAGGAGAAGTGCCCTCTAGAAGGTATTCTGTATGGCAACCATCAGGAGCTGTCAGGGTGCGTCTGTATTTACATGTTTTCTGGCCGTATTTTCCCAGCTTGTCATGGCTCTGTGATTCTCCTCAGAGGAATTTGGTATTCAGAAGTCAATAAACAAATTACGTTGATCTATAATGTGGGGCTGTCACACTGACGGATGGGACACCAACTCTTTCAGAACAGTGTGTGAGGGGAAAACAGGACTGAGATTGCCCATGCAAATGACAAGGGAGGCTGTGAGAATTCAACGCAGGATGTTCCTCTTGGTGAAGCTGCCACAGTGGAAAATTTTTGCTCAGAAAGCCATTCACTTTGCATTGCAATGTGTGGCTATTGTGACATGCAGAGGTCCTTTGTCAGAGTGGATTCTGAAATTTATCAGTTGAATAAATATCCTAGGGTGCTTGCATACCCCACAGAGAAGGGAAGTGTATAAGCTATTATATATGGCAGTAACATTGTGGGGTAAAAGTGGTCCTCTTGGCAAAGTGAAACAGTACTTGAAATTTGCATATCTCTTCATGATTTATTTCAGTGAATGCCTTTGGCAGTATCACTCAGGCATACGGGAATGATTACAATCCCTCTTTACCATAGGAGAAAAGGGAACTCTTGAGATGAAGTGACTTGGTCAAAGTCCCCCCGCTAGTTGGTAGTAGACCAAGGATTAAGACGCATCTCTTCTTATTCATACACTAGTTGTTTAGGTTATTTTAGGCATCAGATTTTCATAAAACTCCAGCACATTGTTTGGTCCCTACTATGTATGTACGCAGCCAATATTTGTTTTATTTAACTTTATCTCTACCTTATTTGTAGGACAAAGTAGAGTATATTTAAAAAAAAAATTTAGCTTCATTTGGGGAGGTATTAAATACAAAGAGTTCTATTATTGAATGAGCTTAGGAGAAGTGTGAGTTATCTGATTACTAGATCCTTCTGTAGAAATAACTAAAACATTGTAGAACCCTATAGATGTTTTTGCTGTCTTCTGTCCCGTTAGCGGGTGCCTAACTGGACACTGTCCTTGGACACAGAGCCTCCCAGAGGGGGTGTGATTTGTTCAAGTGTTGGCACACATATTGACAAAGGAATGTCTCAGGCATCACTTTGTGCATGACCGTAATCAGTGTGTATAACATGGAATGATCTCTTATTTTTATTCTTGAGTAAATCGATGGGTTGACTGAGTAAGAGTGACTGAATATATGATCTGCTTTCCCCCCGTAGTTTAAATATGTTGCTTTTTCATGACCATTAGTGATTCACTGCTTGGCAGTCACATCCATAACATTTTTATTCTGCTAACCACACTTCCTTGAAAATACGACACCGTAAGGGACTATGGACTAAAACTGTATACATACTTATTTTTTTCCATCCAAAATGGACATTTCCCCTTTAGGTTTTAAAAGAGAGTACCAAATGATAAAACTATGGAAATTAAGTTTATAACCTGGCACTAAAGAATCCAAATTTTTTAAAAGCAAAAAGAAAATGAGAAGTCACATGTCTGCCTTTATTTTTAAAAAAGTTTTTTAATGCTTTGAAAAAAAGTTTTTTTTTTAAAACAGGGAAGTAAAAGTTATGTATATTTATGGTATACATCATGACATTTTGATACATGTAAATGTTATAGAATGCTTAAATGAAGCTATCTAACACATACGTTACCTCGTATGAGAAAATCTATTCTCTTAGCAGTTTTCAAGTATAAAATGTATTGTTATTAATTGTAGTCACTATGATGTACAATATATCTCCAGAACATATTCATCCTAACTGAAATTTTGTATCTTTTGAACATCATCTCCCCACTCCTCCCTACTCCAGCCTCCAGAAACCACCACTTTATGTTCTGTTTCTGTGAGTTAAACTTTTTTAGATTCCACAAATGAGTGAGATCATCTGCTATTTGTCTTTTTTTGCCTGGCTTATTTCACTTAACATAATGTCCTCCAGGTTCATCCATGTTGTCCCAAATGACAGGATTTCCTTCTTTTTAGAGGCTGAATAGTATTCCATGGTGTGTATGTACCACGTTTTCTTTGTCTGTTCATCTGCTGATGGACACGTACATTGATTCCATTTCTTGGCTCTTGTCAATGGTGCTGCAATGAACGTGAGATTGCAGACATCATTGGACATACTATTTTCAATTCTTTCGGGTATACTTTCCCCAGTAGTGGGATTGCCGGATTATACAGTAGTTCTGTTGTAAATTGTTTGAGGAAGCTCTGTACTGTTTTCCATAATGGCTATACTAATTTCCATTCCCACCACCAGTGTAAAAGGGTTCCCTTTTCTCTCCATCCTTGCCAACGCTTGTCTTTTTGATAAAAGCCATTCTGACAGATGTGAAGTGGTATCTTATTGTGGATTTCATTTGCATTTCCCTGGTGATTAGCGTTGGTGAACATTTTTTTGTTGTGTACCTGTTGGCCGTTTGTGTGCCTTCTTTTGAGAAATGTCTATTCAGGTCCTTTGCCCACGTTTTAATTGGGTTGTTTGTTTTCTTACTATTGAGTTCCTTTCTGCTTTTATTTCTTGACCAAAGTGGATTTATTGTTTAAGAAATTGGATGTTCATAGTATTTTTTAGTGTCTTAGGAGTTTGAGAGCAGAGAAGTCAAAAACATTTATGCATGTGCTTTTGGTTTTCAGCAGTTAGTGCTGTAGTACTGAAATTTCAACACCTAAAAGAAAGGGAACATGTTTCTATAGATGTGTGAATTAAATTTTGCAATGAATTATGATTCGTTCAATACTCGAGTGATAGATGTAATCTCTGAGCATGCATTTTTCAATTCTTTTAATTTACTGTAGTATTTTCTACCATTCAGAAATCATAAAAAAGTTTACTGACTTTAAACAGTGGTGTAGTCAAAGTAATATGGCAATTTTAAGGAATTTTGAAGATACAGTTTTAATTTCAACGATTTATGGTAGGCTGCCATAATCTAGATATATTTGAAGAAAAAAGCTTAATTTCCATTTTAGCTAAATAGTCTATGATTAACATTCTTGCAAGAATGCATTTCAAGCCAACTACATACCTTTTTATTTTCACTAGTTTCCAATGAGCTGTTCAGTATAACATTCTTTCAGTCATTCACTTATTCATTAAATATTTTTTGTACATTCGTCTCTTCCCCCAGGCAAACATACAGGCAATTAGGGACAACAGGCTTGCACACAAATGTTGATGTAATGGGTTATCATGAGTTGCAGAAGTCCTGTTATGAGTATGTGGCTGGGTGACGGGTGGATTTATGGAACAGGGGCATTTAGGGTTACAGAGGGTGGATAAATGTTGACTATCCAGCAGCCAAGAAGAGCACATTCGAAAGCAATGTACCGGGCTGGAAATCTCAGTACTGAGGAGAAGAATCTGCGAACAGTAATGTCAATGTATTTTCTATTCTTTTAAATATTCCTTTCCTATTTCAATACTTAGGCTAAAGTACTGCATGAATCAGCATTTCTCAGGCTATGTTCTGAGGAATACCAGTTGTATAAGATGTTCCTGGAAAAAGAAGGCCAAAAATGAGAAGTCTTGTAGTAAAGGTCCTGCTTAGCTTTGTTGATCCATCATTGCCCAAATATATTTGATGGTGGGGCATTTTTTTTTTGAACAGTGTGTGTGTGTGTGTGTGTGTGTGTGTGTGTGTTTTCTTTTAAATATCCTGTGGAATCTATGTTCCACGGAGCATTGTTTAGGGAACATTCGTCTGAAATCTTATTAACGAATATCAGCTTTCTGTGAAAGAAATGTCCTACCTTGTTTCAAGACAAATCTGTAGAAAGTAGCTCCAAATAGTGGAATACTCACTGTAGATCCAGACTAATGGATTAAAGTGTATATATCTCACCTTACAATTCTCTCCTCTCACCCTGAATTTGCAACTGACTTCATTTTATAATAGATACTCAAAAAATATATAATCTTACATATAATTACAAAGTCTAATGCATCTGTGTTGAATAAATACAACAATATTATTATTAGATACCTAATAATTATTTGTTGAAAGAATGAATATTTGAGAGACCTCAATGTTCTGGCTTGACAGATCTTTTACTGAAGAATGACAGTTACAGCATGTGTAACCCTTTCGACAGGAGAGGTGATGACATTAAAATATTTCCATCTGCAATTCTTTTTTTGAGTAAAAAGGAAATCGAGTTTATAAATAAATTAATAATTCCTTTAATCATGTATGTGTGTCTGTATGCACAAAAATGAGTCACATGCATGTTATCTTGTTAAGGAGAAAATTAAATTTTACAGAATGGCATCTAACAGTTGTCCCTTTTAAATGGGAGAGTTTAGCATTCAAGGAAAGGAGCTAATTATCTTGTAATTTGTGCGTAGAAAGCACACTTCCGAAGATCTTGGATTTTTGTAAGATTGCAGGCTTTCAAAATTCTGACAAGGCTGCTTCTAAATTAGTCAATGTCGAGCACTGTCTTTTTGTGGGATGACAACTGGTTGGTGTTGCTCCATTTTATTGAAAGAAGAAAAGCGTCAAAATTGGCTCCACCATCTGTTGGATGTGAAGTATTGTACTATGTGATAGTATGTAATGAGCAAAGTCTGCTGGTGAAGTACTATCTCAGACTCTTTCTAAGATTCAAAATTTGCTATATCAGGAAAAAAGACCTACTTTTATCAGAGTTAAATCTTAGAAAAGCTGTGTAAGTAGGTTATAGGAAGATATCAGCGGAAGCGTATTGCTTTCTTGTTTGTGTACATGGCTGTCTTTCCCACCCTCCCTTCTAGATATCTTGGAGCACGTTATTTTTGAACCAGAATGGAAAAGTCTTCCGAGGATTTAATTAAATGGTTCAATGGAGTTAACTACTTTTACTTTTCTGTGGTTTAATTTTCTAAGTAAAAGCCAAGGCTCTCTGTAAAAGCCATTTGTTTTTATTAATCAAAATGAACATGTAATTCTTATAAGGTGAAAAAGAAAGTTGTAGCTTGAAGAGCTTGTGATCTACAGGAAGAAGCCAGAGGTGTGCTGGTCAATGCTTAACAACTGGCTCTCTGGGAAACAAAAGACTTGATTTGCAGGGTTTGCCATTTTCGGTGGTGAAAAATATTCCCACCCTGGGGAATTTCAAACTACTAAGCTGGTATCATATGGGTGGAGTCAAGAATTGCTACATGATAGGGTGTCATTATGGTGTTTTCCCTTACAGATACAACAGATGTAAATGAGAGTGAAGATAATACAATGTAGCGAAATAATTAGGAAATGAAAGACTTGAGTATTTACTACCTTTGCTTGTGTTGACATTTTTTTAAAACTGTAAGCTTATATCATTTAATTTTAAATAACGGCCGTTCTTAGCAACTTGCTTACAAAATTCCTGAAAATGTAACAGTTGGTTCTCACCAGCCAGTATGAGCTGGAGCCAGCCCACCACTGGTGGACCAACCTTTGTTAGATTTCTGGATCCAACACCCACTAGCTGTGTGCTCACTAAGGCAGACTTCCTCAGTTATAAAGGGAGGAAAATAACAACACACCTCTTAAGTTTCTTGGGAGGATTAAATGAGATATTGAATACAAAGTCCTTAGGGGAGTGCCTGGCAGCCTGCTAAGTGCTCAGTAAATGTTGTTTTAGGGGTGGGGCTTTCAGGGTAGAGGGCAGCATGGCTGTATGTGTAAGTATCCTTCTAGTGACTTTAAATCTTAAATGAATTCAAAACTAGGCTGAAGGTTAGTATAACCTTTTTAATTTTATTTTTTGGTTTTAGTAAAAGCTATTTCTCTCTCAGGTCGAAATTCTCCCTTTTCTCCTTGGCTTTTTCCCTGTCATTGGAATCTTCCCTGTGTTGTTCGTGGCAATGATGGCATTGTCTTTGCTCAGTCTTGACGGTGCAATTGTCGTGTTGACGCCACAGTGGCTTTGTAAGCTTTTGATGGAACATCTGCAGCTGCAGATGAAGAATGAAGCTGGTATATTATTCTGAGTCCAGAAAAAGAAAACTGAATATAAAGGCTGGAACGGGGTTTCAGAGTTTCGGGTAAGGGGGGAAATCAGTTACTTGAAAAGTTAAATAATTAGTAAGGGGATTAAAATCTAAATTATTTAATATTAAACACTAGAATATTTCAAACAATGAATAAAATAAAGTGCCATCTCATTAAGTTAAGCTGAACCTCACTGTTTAAGAATCTGAAAATTCAGACAAAAAAAGTCCTTAAAGATATATATTTTTTTAATTGAGCAAAACATTCAAATTATTTTCGTGGTCTGAACTTTCCAGGTCTCATAAGTGAGCAGTCTAAAACCAGAATTCTGTAATGTGTAACTTTTTGCTTTTAGTCCAGTAAATAATTTCATTGATTAGGAATGTTTCTGATTTAAAGTAACAGGAAATTACTCGACGGTAGTTTCAATCAGTGGTTCTCAATAGTTTTGGTCTCAGGATTCTTTTAAACTCTTAAAAGTGATTGAGGACTCTAGAAAGCTTTGCTTACATGTGTTGTATCTATCGATATTTACCATTTTAGCAATTACAAGGTTTGTGATATTTACATTTATGCAGTGATTATAGTTAAGTTTTCTGTGTTTTGTCTATAGATTGATCCTACAAAATGAAATCTTATAAAAATAACATTGAAAGTGTAGATTATGCAAAAAAAAAATATTCATTGCAGAATTGTGTGTGTGGTTTGGCCCACTAAGAAGAATATGTAATTGTTGGAAGTCTCAAGTCCTGGACTAAGGTGTACCAGAAATGTAACTTTACTTTCCCATGACAACTTAATTTCTATTCAAGCCCTCATTCTGGCTCGAAAACTTAATGTAAGTTTTTATAACTTACATTAAGTTTTATGAAAACCTAATATAAGTAAATGTGGGGTCCCACCTCCTTTCTCCTAAGATTGTGGCTAAGTTATTGGGAATTCGTATTCTGCCAGGACCTTGCAGGAGGTCCCACCTTGACTTTATTGCCTGGTTCTCAGTCCCAGGCTCACACAGGTTACTGCTGAAACGTCCCTTGATTCTGCATTCATGGCCTTTTTGGTTTTAGTGGTTCCAAGTCCTGCCTCAGTGTGCACATGAAGACCCCATGTCATTTGCGTTCCCTGGGCCCTACAGGCCACTGTTCCTCTGGGCTGTCGATGGCCTTTCTGCCTGGACTTGGGGGCTCTGAGCCAGGCCCGTGGGTGCACGGTTCCCCACTCTGTATTTTCCTCATCGCCTCCTCTCAATCCGAGTGACATTCTCCTAGAGACACTTTCTCCATGATGTTTTCTCCACAAGAGGCACCTAGCTCACTCTTCTTAGTGGCGTTAGATATTAGGAAAGACCAAACAGAGCCTAGGTGGCCACTTCTGCTTTCTGCCCCTGTCATCCCTTACTGAGACTTGTGAACTCTGAAGAAAAATAAAAGTGCCTGCTTGAGTGAGAGATTGGGATATGGAAACGGGGAAAGGCCCGAGAAAAAAAGTCAATTGGTATTTCAAAAATATTCTCCGGCCCCATAATCCTAGGCCATGAATCCAATACCAGTCAAAAGGAGTTTCCCACCTGTCATGGTCCAGCAGATCCTCATACTGCCAGGGTGTGATGTGGACATCCACAAGTCACCGCAAAGCCTGCCCTCCTCATCTCAGGCCTCAAGACAGGGTATGTCCACACACAGGCGGATGGTCTGTACCTGGGGTGAATGTCTCTCCGGCCAATGGAACACGCTCTGTCCGTGGGAGTAAAGGGATAGAGCCTGGGGCTGGGGTAGCTGGTCTGGATGTGCTTCTGTGTGTAGCCTGGTCATCATGGCTCTGGTGGCATTTCCAGAGTCCTCTTCTGTCTGGTATTTTTGGTTGTTCTGTTTTTCTATCAAACTGATCCTATCTGTCGACTATTAATTAAGGTGTCTTCCATCTTTCTTCTCTACTTTATTTTTTTAATCAATAATCTCTCTCTCTTCCTCTTTCTGTATGTGTGTATATATTATATATGCATATTTGAGCATTTAAATATTTTTCAGTTGGGTTTGGGATGGGAGGTGCTTGCTTTGCCATTTGAGTTGGGAACTTAATATGTATGATTTTGCAGGCAACAAGGATGTTTCTCATAAAATACGGTACCTAGTTCAGACCTTCCACAAAATCCATCCTTTCTTCCTATGCCATTAACCTGTGATGGGGAAGGTTTAAATCTGGACATCTTTCTCCTGATCCGAGTCACTGAACACAGCAGAAGTATAGTGACCTGTTGAGTTTTAGTTTAATTATATAATCAATGACCAGGAAAAAGTACATTTCAAAAGGAGTTGATATACTTTGTGGTTAGACTCTGCCTTGCAGTACCAGGGAAAGGGATGTGATTTGCCCAGCGAGTTGCTTGGGAGAGGCAAGGGGATCAGTCAGGGACACAGTAGTTGGTGATGTTGTACACAGTATTTAGTTCATTTTCTTTTGCACGTACTGGTGTAAAAAATCCGATTTTGGTATAATTTCCTCCCCTACCCCAGTCTGTCTATCCTGAAAAGCCACAAATAAATGAATTTAATGTACAAAATTCGGAACTTAACAAATCGAAGTGTATCGAACAGTTTCTTCCTCTCCCCAGGGATATTTCTCTAATTCCATAGTGGAGGCCAGTGGTTAAATAGATTTTAGTGCGTTGAAATGGCTATTATAGCCTAAAAAGTTAGGAAATAACTAATTTGCAATTTGTCAAATAAGTAGAATGCGGTCCAGGGTGTCTGGCAGCAGGTGCCTGGATTACCGTGTTGAGGAGAATGTTGGATCTTGTCTGGACCCTGCAGAAAGAGTGGTGTGATTAGTAATGTCTGCCCTGAGCACAGGAGGTGGCACAGGAGCTACTTATAAACCATTATGCCAATGGTGATGGTTGTCCTTGTAATTATTACTATTATTGTTAATTCTTAGTTTCTCACAGTTTATTTGGTGCTTTCTTTCAGCCATAAATTTATCTGCGAGACTATAACATTTTTATGGAAAATATATAGCAGAATGTAATATTACATTTCCAGTTTTGTAGAGGTCTTTTCTTGAGAATAGAATTATTTTATGCTTCCCTCCACCTTAGGCTTTAAATAATTAATTTTATTGATACTGTACATTCATGATAGGTACTGTATTTATTATTATCTTCAACAAAGGAATATAACATGACCTTCCTTGTGTCTCTAATGATCTGTCTTTTTGTAAACTTTGTTTTAATATTTTTCAGACTATAATCATGTCTTAGATACTCGAGTCCCAAATCTGCATGTGTTGCTCTTGGCTGTAATCAACAGTGCCGTTTGGTGTTCTTGGGCACAAATCACAGGGCTGCTCGATGTCACACGTTTCCTTGTTTGTATATTACCATGATCAATATTAGCAACAGCATAGGGAATACACTCTCTTCCACCGGCTCTTATTTTTCTTAAACAACATGTAGGAGTGTGTGTGTGTGTGTGTGTGTGTGTCTGTGTGTGTGTATTAATTTCTTGCCTTTTACACCATAATTCAAAATCTAGGTGACATGTTCCAATAGCCGATAAGCATTTCATAGTGTGGTAGGTCAGGTTTACCGTGTAATCCCTTTGATAATGCCTCCTTTTATAAATACACGAGAGAAGTTACAATGGAGTCCTGCTGAGCTAGTAAATCAATAGGTGGCAAGTCGTTTGACCCTTCGAGCCAGCCAGAGAATTTGGTAAATTGTTAGACAGGTTATTGACTGCCCTTTAGAGAGCCAGGGGTTTGGATTCTGTAACTCCTTTCAGCCTGGCTTGTATTTCATGTATGAGAGGCCTACATTATCATAATCCATTTTTCGCTTTTATGTTATCTATCAGCAGCTCTCCTAAGCCTGCTTTCTGAAGGGCATTCCCCATTTACTTGCTCTAATTCACCGTCTTTTTTTTTTTTAATCGTAAAATTGATGCTTTGCAACCAGCGGCGTTATATGTGAGTTGTTTATGGAGGTGCTACGGGGGAAGAAGATTAGTGGTAAGAATTAAGAACAAGACGATGGCTATGGAAGGAAATTCATGAATGGACATCGCGTCAGTGCCATGGGAAGATACGTTCATGAAGCTTGTTAGACCCAAAAATCCTGGCAGAATATCAGCGTTAGAATTACAATGTGTCTTTGGCTGATGTTGAATAGTGCTAATGGTACACTAACAAATCTTTACTTAAGTGGTTCTATTAGGGAGAAAATGCCCAGATTGACCCCAACATGTAAAAAAAGGCATTATCTTAAAATACCTCTACCTAGTAAATGGTAATTTTCCTGGCAGTACTCAAACTGGAATATCAGTGAAGACATGTAGGATTGTTGATATTTTCATGTTGTCATCTGAATCTTAAAACATCAGATGCGGGAATTTCTTCATTTGTACAATTTTATACACCAGAAAAGGTAACCCAAATAGGATTATTTTTGTAAATTATTAAGAGTTGCAAAATGTCCCGGGAAATTTTATTAATTTGAGTTTGAAAAATCCTTTTTTATTCAAAGGAAGAAGCTTCCAGGTTTTGCTCGTTGTCTCACATTATGCCATTTTCTTTTACGGAAACTAACAAAATGTCTCAAGTACAATGAAGAAAGGCTGAGGATTGCCTTTTGGGTGTCTGGGCTTTCAGCTCTCTGGAATGGGAAGAATGAAAATGGTCAGAGGAGAACGTTTGCTCAGGCAACGAAAGCGTTTGCAAAGGCAAGTGCACGGCTGTGTTCCATTTTTGCCACGGCAGCTTGGAGCTGGCTTCAGTTCAGATTTTCTAGGCATCGGAGGAGGTCTTCCTTAAACAAATCTGTTAACATTTTCGGTTTTGGGGGAACACAGCGCCACATGGATGTAAATTCACCAGTTCGTATCTGTGCCTGTCATTGCTCCGTCTCACCGGTTCCTGGGGCCTCCCATCCTGTCGTGAGTAGGTGTGGTTGGGTCTAGTCTTCATCGCTGTGCCTGGCTACAGTTGTCCTCATGCTGCCTTTGTTCCTGTTGCTCCCTCTGCCAGTGGCAACCTCTCTGTGCCGAGCACGGGGCTCCCTGGGGCTCTCTAGCTCAAGACCTTCTTCTCGTGGGGTTGCTGTGGTGTCAGCAACTGTCTCAATGTTAGCATGTGATGGTTGATCTCAGCTGGGTTTATTGCCTTCTCTTTCTCTCTCCTCCTCGTCCGCCCACCTGTCTCTGTGTCCCCACCCCAGTGTCTTGCTGTCCCCTTTTTTCACTACACCTGGGCTTAAATGCAGGTGTTCTCGGTGAAGCTACATCGGATGGCATAGGCGTCCATAAATAGAGAGTCAGTGTCCAAACTGCGAGAATTGTCCTTTCTTTTTATTACTCTGCTCTCGTTCCGTATGGTGCCTGTTGGCATCATGCTTGTTCCTCCACGTGGGACCTGTTGGAGGCAGGCTGAGGTCAGCGGTGCACCCTGTTGAGCCTTACCTGTGGTCAGTGTCACCCTTTTTGATTGGTGAGTGCCATGATACACTGGTGTGAAATAGTGTGACTACTACTCCTGCATGGAGACATGACAGATGTCATTGTCGCAAATTCCATATTTCACATATTGGGTATCTTTACTCATATTTGCATTTGCTTGCTTCACCTGGCGATAATTGAGAGAGAGTATTGAAATCTCTCACCGTGTTGTGAATATGCCAATTTTTCCCTGTCTTATCAATTTGTATTCTCTCTCTCTCTCTGTCGCTCTCTCTCCATATACACGTACACATATGTACATACTTTAAAAAAATTTTTGAACCTAATATTAGACACATTTACACTAAGAATAATACATTATTTTGGTGAATCGAACCTTTAGCACAATGCAGTGTCTCTATTCTTAATAATACCTCCTTTATTTTAAAAAAGGATTTGTCTCATATTAGTATGGCTATTTTACAATGGAATTAAAAAATATGACAATATCAGTCTTTTAGCTGGCAAATATTGACCATTTACACTTTTGTGATTATTGAATTGTTTCTCCCAACTGTTAAATTTCTATTGTTTACTGTATGCTTCTTTTTCTTTCTGTTCTCGTTTTTTTTATTGTATCGAATCGAGGTTTTGAATCTTTTAAAAAAATTGATTTTTCTCTTTTATAGGATTTGAATTTATGTAGTCTATTTTCCATTCTTTGTGGTTACCCTTTAAATTTTATCTCATGTATTTAAACAAAGTCTAAAATTCAATAATATCCTAACCTTTCTCATGAAGAATTAAAGAATCTTAGAATACTTTAATTCTCATACTACCCTCTCAACTTGTCCAGTATTTTAGCTTTGTCTTACAAAGTTCCCCAGATAGTAGACATTGTTATTATTCCATACAATACGTGTGTGTGCGTGCATACACGCACATTCGCATTTTGTTTGCTTCCCATTTCTTTTTGCATTTTAGCTTGTCCTTCTGAAATTATTTTCTTTCTTCCTGAAAGTGCTTCCTTTAGAATAAATAGCTTTCTAGATGATCTCATGGTGGTAATCTCTTTAGGGGTCTGTTTATTTAAAAATGTTTATTGTTCGTTCTTTAAAGACAATTTTAAATTATATGAAACAATCACTGTTGCTACAAAATGGAGTTGTTCAGATTTAGGAGAAGTACTTAAAATTATGTTTAAACCTTCTGTCATCTCCCCGCATCCAAAACAGTTATGATCTTGGCCCTTGGATAAAACCACTTCCTTGGTTAAAACCAGAGTGTGAAAGGTGGTCCAAAGCAAAGTCACTGGTTCCTCACCTAACTCAGAAAGGCAGAGCTAAAAAGCCAGTTTCATAATGTGAGGTCAGAACTTTTGCTTTTTAAATGTTCTTAAGAAATAAAGTTGTATTTTCTTAAAAAGCAGATAATATATAAAAAATGTTCATGCACGCTTCTTTCATGAAAGATACCCTGATGAGCACAAGGGGGCTTGTGTTGGGGGTCCCTGAGACAAACGCCAGGTTTGTTGATGCTCCAGGAGTTCTCACGAGACTCGGCACATAGCTCTGCTCATTCATGGCTACGATTTATTATGCTGAAAAGTTGTGGCCAAAATTAGCAAAGGGAAAGTGCTCGGGGCAAGTCTGGAGGAAACAAGGTGCACGCTTCCAGAGTCCTCTCCCAGCAGAGGCACCCGGGATGCACTTAATTCCCCCAGTAGTGAGTTGTGACAACACATGCCAAATGTTGCCAACCAGCAAAGCTTGTTAGAGACTCTGCCCAGGACTTTTACTGGGGGTCTGTCACCTAATTTCAGATACCCATAAGGACAGCAGGTGTTGTACAAACAGTTTTGGCACCGTGAGCCACTCTTATTGGTTAATGGTGGTGGGAAACCTCCCCAAATTCAAGTCCCCAGAAACCAGCCAAGGGCCAGCTTTGTAAGCAAGACCCCACATGATAGCATGTGGGCTTGCCGCATTAACTCTTTTCTGCATAGGAAATCACGATATCATAACAAATTCATTTGACACCTAAATTCTGCTCTCAGATCCTCTAGTTTGACTGTAATTGTAACAGTTGTCGGGTAAGCAGAAAGCCAAAGGGGATGGCCTTGAGTGCTCAGGAGGAAGATGGAGATGGGGTAATTGGCCCATGGTGCGGTAAAAGACGATGGGGCCATGGTGGTCTGTTTGACTTTGCTGGGAGATAAGAATGAAAACAAAGGTTTGAGATTTGTTAGAAAGAGCTAGCAGTCTGAAAAT
>RJWJ010034959.1:0-16936 GCA_004363605.1 Indri indri | reverse complement strand
GGACAGGACCTCATGATCCCAGGGGCCCTGCCTTTTCCTAGGTTAGGCTTTTGTCCTTTGCTATCCTATCCCATGCTACTTTGGGGGAACATGCCACAGTATATGCAGGTCAAGGTGATGCTCTCGCTTCTCCAGTAATCCACCTGTTTGTCTTCTAACCATGAAATATCATTAGAATATTATAATTTATTCAATTACTTTAAATTGCAAAACATGTCATACATTCAGAAGAGTGTAAAATTGCACAGTTTGAAAAATAATAAAGATCCACGTACACAATATCCTGGTTAAGAAGCAGGTCATGACTACTGCTTTAGAAGCTTCCTGTGTATCCCTCCCTAATTACATCCTCTCCTTCCCACCTCGAAGTAAGCATTTTCCTTACCTTTGGGTTAATCAGTCCCCTGTTGTTCTTTACAGATTTCCTACTTAAAAAGTCATCCTTCAGTATCCACAGGGGATTGGTTCCAGGTCCCCCATGGACACGAAAGTCCATGGATGCTCAAGTCCCTGATATAAAATGGCATAGTATTTGCGTATAACCTACCCACATCCTCCTGCATGCTTTAACTCATCTATAGGTTACTTCTAATATCTAATACAATGTAAATAATATACAAATGGTTGTTATACTATGTTTCTAAGTCTGTATTATTATTATTTTTTTTTATTTTTAGAGATAGGGTCTCACTTTGTCATCCAAGCTGGAATGCGGTGGCGTCATCCTAGCTCACTGTAACCTTGAACTCCTGGGCTCAAATGATCTTCTTGGCTCAGTCTCCCAAGTAGCTAGGACTACAGGCACATGCCACCACACCTGGCTAATTTTTAAAATTTTTTATTTTTGTAGAGACAGGTTATGTTGCTCAGGCTGGTCTCCAACTCCTGGCCTCAAGCGATCCTTCCGCTCAGTCTCCCAAAATGTTGGGATTACAGGTGTGAGCCACCACACCCCACCTGTATTATTTTTTATTGTTGTATTGTTATTTTTGTTGTCTTTTCTGAATATTTTCTATCTGGGGTTGTTTGAATCCACAGGTATAGAAGCCTGACTGTGTACGCATATCTAAACAAAATATGTTTGGTTTTAAAACACTGAATAGCAAGCACAAACCTAGCTGTGTAAGAAAAGGGTGATCTTCTCTCTAGCAAACGAAGACTCCCAGAAAAAGATAAGCTGAACAGAGTCCCCAAGCCAAGTATGCATTCAGTTTCCCTGGGAGTGTACAAGAAACTTTCTAAGGAATTCTAAGGAATTCAGTGGGCAAGGTGATAAATAAATCACCAGAATGAAATGAGAGAAAAAGGGCTGGCACAGTCCTGTAAGCCACCCCTTCCTTGCTGGGAGATGCCCCTGCCAGACCTTCCTGTAAACCAGGCAATGGTATCTAGGAGCAGAAAGATACGGGGAGACTCTACCTATAAAATCTTTTCAACCTGCCCTGCTTGGATTGGTCCCTGTACATAAACATGAAATTTATGGATTAAAAAGCATAGCTGGCTGGAGGATGGAGGGCAGAGCAGTGAGGTAAGCATTTCCTACCTGCATAATTAATGAAATGTAAAACTGAGAGGCTCCAAAACAGACACGGCTTCCTTTGAGAGCAATCGCATACGTGGTTCAAAACAGTCTGCTGACCCGACACTAAAATGTGTCCTAATGCAGGAGAAAAGGACACTATTTGGAAGATTATTGTTTGGGACTCTGCAGGAAAGGAATGTTCTGCGTGTGCCCGGTGCTTGCCTGCATCCTTTGAATCATTAGCAAAGCTTGGTGCTGAGTAAGATTAAGGACTCACACAGTCCCATTTGACAAATGGACATTTCACGTGAACTCAGCATAGATTGCCATAGTTGGGGCATCTGTAGAATGGCCCAGAGACTGTCTAACAGAAATGTGGCGTTCTCCACTCGATGTCTTCCAAGGTCACCATGGATTCTCCATCTCTCAACAATAGGGGAAACCACAATGAGATACAACCTCACACCTGTTAGGATGGCTGCTATCAAAAAAAACCCCGGAACATAACAAGTGTGGGCAAGGATACGGAGCAATCAGAACCCTCATACACTGTTGGTGGGAATATAAAATGGCACAGGTGCTGTGGAAAAACAGTGTGGCAGTTCCTCAAAAAATTAAAAATTGAATTATCATGTGATTCAGCAATCCCACTTCTGGGCATATACTTAAAAGAATTGAAATCTAGGTCTCAAAGAGATACTTGTATACCCATGTTCATAGCAGAATTATTCACAATTGCCAAAAGGTGGATGCAACCCAAGTGTCCATCAATGGATGAATGAAGAAACAAAATGTGTATACACACACACACACACACACACATATATATGTATATATAGAGAGAGAGAAAGAGGGAGAGAGAGAGAAAGGAATATTATTCAGCTTTAAAGAGGAAGGAAATTCGGCTACATCACGGATGAATTCTGAGGACATTATGCTAAATTAAATACTGCAGTTACAAAAAGACAAATACTGTATGATTCCACTTATATGAGGTACCTAAAGTAGACAAATTCATATAGACAGAAAGTAGAATGGTAGTTGCCAAGGGCTGGGGAAAGGGGGAAAAGGGAAATTGTTTTTTCAATGGGTGTAGAGTTTCTGTTTTGAAAGACGAAAAACGTTCTAGAGCTTGCGCAACAATGTGAATGTACCTGACACATTCACACAAGATCTCATATACGTCTCTGTAAGTGAACTGTACACTTCAAAATAGTTACAGCAGTAAATCTCATGTTTTGTGTATTTTACAAAAATTAAAAAAAACAGGGCAAAGTGGGTGGCATCTGTGGGGGAGAGATGGGTATTCCTGCTGATCCAGGGAGCAGGGCATGGTTGGGGGTGGGGCAGGCAGAGGACAGACAAGAATCTAGACCAGTTTCACCCAGACATGCTGCTTTTAGTTACGAAGAAGGCAGAGGCAGCAAGCGTCATGGTGACAGCGTCTCTGTCACGTTGCTCTGTCTGGACTGGCTGTTCTGAACATCTGATGGCAAGCTGCCACCCGAGCCCCCCTTTGCCACACTCTCCCCTCTGTGCTCTCTTGGACCTCCTGTCTTCTGTATCTTATGTCTTTTTTCTTGGTGTACTCCTTCCTTTGGGTGGGGCGTGGCTGGGAAATCCATTTCTTAAGACTCCCCATTCCAGAAAACATCCTATTCCATCTTCACACACAAACGACAGTTTGGCTAAGTTCAGAATTCCAGAGTGGAATCATTTTTCTTCAGAATTTCGGAGGTATGGCTCCATGTCTTCCTGACTCTGGCGTTGCTTTTGAGAAGTCGAAACCTATTCTGATGACTGCTCCTCTGTAGGTGACTTATGTTTTGCCCTCCTCTGTGGATGCTTTTAGGATCTCATGAGTCTCCAGTGTTTGAGGAAACATACGACGTGCGTTGGCGTGAGTCTATTCTCACATTATGCTGTGAGTCCTTTGAGTCTGGCAACTCATCTCGTTCAGTTCTGAACATTTTTATTGAATTATTTCATCAATGATTTTTATCCTCTCTGTTTTTCCTCTCCTCTCATCAGGAAAATCTTATCATTTGAGTGTTGAAGTTCCTGGACAGCTCCTTTGTTTTCATATGTTTTTCTTTCTTTGTCAGTTTGCTCCACTGCATGGGAGATTTTCTCAGCTTTATCTTCTAACTTCTCTTTGAAATTAGAATTCTTTTTTGAATTATTTTCATTTCTGCTATCATATATGTAATTTCCCAAAGCTCTTTTCATTCTCTAAATTTTTCTTGATAACATGCTATTGTGATTTCATGCATGCAATATATTCTAATCTCTCTGTGTATATTGATAGTTTATCATGGAGATATTGACATTTTCTTCTCCTTGAGTAGTCTCTGTTTCTTCCTAGTTCTGTTTTTATTTGCTTGTTTAGATTTTCGGAGGCTTTCCTAAGTTGTCAAATAATCTTGATTGTCCACTCATGATGAACAACAGGGGAAGTAAAATGAGGATTGGAATGTCTGAGGGCTCAGGTAGGACTTCTTATCTCTGAGCACCCTTCTAGGGTGACTTGGGTGAGATTTGGGGGGCTTTTGATGTTAGTTCCTTAGAGATGCTCCTCCTGGGCTGGCCAGATTCCCTGCTTCCTCCCTGAAGAGGCTCACAGTCTCCTGCCTACAGGGAATGTCTGGACACCAATGTTCTGCAAGACCAGTGGGGGAAGAGGACTCGAGGTTTCCGTTAAGTATCCCAAACGCTTGCAGTCACTTAATTTCCCTGTTATTGGCATGGGTGGGTCCCATTCCCATTTTTAAAAAAACTGTTTACTGATTGAGTTACAAATCCTTCTTTGAAAAGAGATAAAACATGTAGATCCACTTTTGCAGAGCTCTAGGGATGTTTAGAGAAGAAAGAGGACTCCCTGCTCACGCTGCTGTCTCGTGGCCCCTTTCCTGGATCCCTCTCTTGGGATTTATCCATAAGCTTAATGATCCAGTGTAAGGACATTGCTGGAGTTGGAATATTTGATCCTCCAAACCTCATGTTAAAATTTGATCTCCAGTGTTGGAGGTGGGGCCTAGTGAGAGGCCTTTGGGTCACAGGGGCGGATCCCTCATAAATGGCTTGGTGCTGTCCTTCTGGTAGTGAGTGAGTTCTCACTCTGTTATCAGTTGCCACAAGAGATGGTTTTTGAAAAGAGCCTGGCACCTTCTCGGTCCCCTCTCTCTTGCCTTCTCTGTCACTGTGTGATCTCTGCACTCGCAGGTTCCCCTTCGCCTTCCGCCGTGAGTGGAAGCAGCCTGAAGCCCTGGCTGGAAGCAGATGCTGGCACTGTGCTTCTCATACAGTCTGCAAAACTATGAGCCAAATAAACCGCTTTTCTTTATAAAATTCCCAGCCTCAAATATTCCTTTAGAGCAGCACAATCAGACGAAGGCAGAGGGTCTCTTCTTTGACTAAGCTTTTCAGTCGTTTACTAACTATAGTGCATTTCTTAGGTTCTTAAAGCTTACTATGATCAGGTGAGGCGCAACAAACGGATGTAGTACTGGTATGTCTCAGATTAACCAAGGCGGTGACTCACAGAATCATATTTCCCCAACGTGAACTAGGAAACCCTCATATTTCCCAGAAGAATTTTCTTGCCTTGTAACTCTGGGCTGTGAAACATGGCTTTCTGAGGAAGGATCTGAAAAACAACCAAACTATTAGACTCCATGCAGTCACCTAGCATGAAAATACCTTAGGTAACCACAGACCTCCAGTAACCACCTTTGGTAAATAGAATGGGAAATGAGGCTGGGGTTTTGTTCCTTGTTTTCATTTAAGACTCAGATGTTGGGCCTCAAACTACTGCCTTTCAAATATCACTCCCACTTGAAAGATGAGAAGGCAGAGACAGGCCAGGCATGGGGGCTCATGGCTGTAATCCTAGCACTCTGGGAGGCCAAGACGGGAGGAGCCCTTGAGGTCAGGAGTTCAAGACCAGCCTGAGCAAGAATGAGACCCCTGTCTCTACTAAAAATAGAAAAAATTAGCCAGGCATGGTGGCATGCGCCTGTAGTCCCAGATACTCAGCAGGCTGAGGCAGGAGGATCACTTGAACCCAGGAGTCTGAGGTTGCTGTGAGCAAGGCTGATGCCACGGAACTTTAGCCTGGGCAACAGGGTGAGACTTTGTCTCAGAAAAAAAAAAGGCAGAGAAAGAAAGAAAAAGAAAGCATTCTAGACAGGAAGGAATTTTCAAGCAATTTGGCTTAATTTGGAAGAATGGCGGCTGAGTTAGAGGGTCCCGAGGATGGAAGTGGGTCGCAGGCTGGGGTGGAGGGTGGGCAGGGATTGGTGGAAATGAGTGAAACTACCCAGCCCAGCACATGAATAACCAGCTGGCAAAAAGAGGGGTCAGGGTGAAACCCCAACTGGGTAATTTAGGGGATGGACGATAGCCGAGGAACCAGATAAGGAGCCCTAGATGATTATAATAAAAATAGCAACCAAATTATCCATCCTCATTAGTAAGCCAGGTGCTTCCATACGTTATCTCCAATCTTTATCCCAACCTCCTGGAGGTATCATTGTTCCTGCACTACAGATGCAAAAGCAGAGGATCCCAGAGTCCCAGTGTGGCAAGGTCTGTCTCTCTCTAAAGTTCAGCTGCTTTCTGTGACACCAGCCTGCCTCCAAACTCATGCCGAGTTTACTCACTCATTCAGCCAACCAGACAAGCCAGCACCTACTATTAAGCTATATGCTGAAAACAAAACAGTATTTGTCACTACGTGGCAGAGAATACTAACTACATTCTTTTAAAATTCATTTATTTTCTCAAAGCTTTGTTTATAAGACTACTAGAGCCACTCCGGTTCATGAAAGCTACTTTTGAATGTGAGCCTCTCTTAATTGGGTCGATGGAGGCTCAGCCTCCCTGACTTAAACATCGGTCCACAAGAGAGGTATGAGACGCTGTCCTCAGACAATTAAGCCTGCCACCCAAACCAGTAACAGGCGTAAACATCTAACCAATGTAAGGTATGAAATGTTCCCGGGCTCCAAAGGCGTTCTTAGTGCTCTTAGCTGCTATTTAGATTCATAACCACCTGTCCCCAACAGGGGGAAATGCCAGGAAGGAATCTAGCCCCTTCTAAAGGTAGCCATGCTGTTACGGCTCATGACGAATTGCAGGGTATGGACAGCTGTAACATTTCACGTAGGTCCTGGCCCACAGGGACACATTCAGATAACTTTTTTTTTTTTTCGAGACAGGGTCTTGCTCTGTTGCCCCAGGTAGAATGCAGTGGTGTCATCCTAGCTCACAGAACCTCAAACTCTTGGGCTCAAGTGATCCTCCTGCCTCAGCCTCCCAAGTAGCTGGGACTACAGGTCCATGCCACAATGCCCGGCTAATTTTTCTATTTTTAGTAGAGACGGGGTCTTGCCCTTGCTCAGGCGGCCTCGAACTCCTGATCTCAAGCTATCCTCTTGCCTCGGCCTCCCAAAGTGCTAGGATTACAGGTGTGAGCCACTGTGCCCAGCCCCAAATAACCTTTAAAGTTATAAAAAGCACTTATTAGGTGGGCATGTGATCTTTTGGAGTTCAGATTCTAAAGATTATTTTTCATTCTAATGCCTTTTTGAGGACCAAATGTAAAAAAAGGGGCTCAAATAGAGGTGTCAGCATGGGATTTTCCTCCCTCCTCTCAATTTCTTCTTTCCTAGCCTAATCCGCCTACTCACCCCCACGAAGAGCTAAGCAACAAACTCTTTGTTAGCATAAGGCATGAAAAGTATGCTCTGGGAGGTGGCTGCTATTCGTAGAAGTCCCTGGACCAGCAGCCTCAGCACCACCTGGGCGTTTAATAGAAATGTAGACTCTCAGGCTCCAGCCCAGACCTACTGACTCGGAATCTGCATTTTAACAGAACCCCCAGGTGAAGGCTGACAGGCACTGGTGTAGAAATACATCATAGGACCCTCCTACGTGACACCTAAAGAATCTGACTTTGGGCCTCTAGGATGGGGCCAGGTTGACGGAGAGGGATAGACAAAAGCAAAGGCGATGATGATGAAGGAAAGGAAGCGGCACTAAGATGAGAGAGAGGAGGGTGTCCTGACACCTACTCCGGGTGCGCGCTGGGCAGGGGGACTGGGTGACACGTTGGGAGAAATGGGTGTTGCCATCACCTGGACTCCATGGACAGCTGTCATCTTGTTTCTGGTAATGGACTGACACCTGTCATCCTCCCCAGTATTGTCAACATAACCAAGGCGTTGCACGCGGCTCTGAAACTTTGAGGGGAAATGTTCTTTTTAAAGCTAAACCACTTCTGCGTATGGGACACATGAAGAACACACTTAGAAATAAATTTTTTAAACAGAGACTCATTTTTTTCCAAAAGCATAAGTTGGGGATGTTCATTCCTAGATTTCCCTTCCCTATAAACTCCAGACTCGCCCCACCTACTGCCTTCTCCACACCTCCCCTCGGCCGTCTCGTGGTTACAACAAACACAGGCTGAGCAACCTG
Organism: Indri indri; assembly: GCA_004363605.1. Lineage (NCBI taxonomy): Eukaryota > Metazoa > Chordata > Mammalia > Primates > Indriidae > Indri > Indri indri. The sequence goes on along the minus strand of RJWJ010034959.1, from coordinate 8,934 downwards.
CTCCCCGCGAGGGTCTCTTGGCACGTTGTCTCTGTAAACAGCATCGCTATCTGCCTAATTCATCAAGACGGAAGTCTGGGAGTCCCTGTCCATTCCTTGATTCTCCCCTTTTGCCCTCCCCCCACATCTATTCCAGCAGCAAGTCTTGTCAGTTCCACCTCCAACATATCTATTTAAGCCATTGTCTTCTCTGTATTCCCTCTGTCACCTCCTCACTCTTGGCCACCATGATCTCTTGCCTGGCCTCCTGCAGTAGCCCCCAATTGACCGACCTTCCTCATTCCCGCCCTACCTCCAACCATTCTCCTCTGAGAGGTAATTACAAACCTCTTAAGCATTAAGCCATAGTCCTTCCCCATGTCAACCCTCCCCAGTGCATTTAGGGAAACATTCAAACCTGTACCAGGATCCTTCTTGAAGCCTCCTCCTCACCCTCTCTTCTCCTATCTGCACCCGCACTGGATAAACTCCATCCACACTGGTCTCTTGCTTGAATTGCCAAGCAGGCTTTTGCATGTGCTATTACCACTTCCTGGAATCTTCCCCCCTCACTCTTTCAAGGGTAACTCCTTTTTATCTTTATGTTTGAATGTCACATCCTAAGAGAGGCTGCATTTCGACCATCCTAACTAGAGTAGGCTTTCTCTGTAATCCCCTTGCTTACTCCCATTTCCATCAGAGCATTTATTACAAATTTAAAGAATTTTTGTTTATTTTTCAATTTCTTTTGAGTTGTCCTTGCATCAGTATGCACTTTATGGAGGCATGGGATTATCTGTCTTGAACGCGACATTTGCCCTGGACTCTTCATAGTGCCTGGCTAAAGTAGTAGTTCAATAAATATATGGTGAGTAAATGAAAGCCAAAATTACATAGGTTCACTCTGCATGTTCCAACATTGAATTGGGATTTCTTAAAATCTTAGAATTCTTGGTAGATACGTTTCTATGCAGAGAATTTCTGATTCTGTCTGCTATTAGCTTCTAAGTAATTTCTAATTATGAGAATTCTATGGGATCACTGATTTCCTTTTGACCAAGTATGGCCTACCAATAATTTTTTCATGTATGTTAGACTAGGTGTTGGTTCAAATGAATCACACTGGGGAATTTGTTCTGAATTCCTGAACTATCAAAAAGTCAAACCAAAGATCACCTGGCTCTTTCCCCATCGCTTGTACAATTGCACTGTCGAAGATTTAATCCTTGTAGGTGTTTTAGCTCTTGATTTAACAAACAATGAGCATTTGTTAACAACTGAATTATCTACAGTCTGCTTTCTGAAATGGAAAATTAAAGTATTGCAACTATAATGTCATAGATTTGCTTTGCTTCTGGGATTCAAACCGTCCATGCAAATTAGTACAAATCTGCCCTCTGAAAGAGTTGAGGCTGGACTCAACAAAACACACTATAGACAAATAAGCATTTTTTTACAAAATTTGAAATTTAGAGCCACTGCTCTGGTATAGCATATTATCGGGCACCTACTGTTCATGTCATTGCTAAGCAACAGGTGGTGTTTACCATTCTTTAATTTATTCTGCTGTGATTCTCTTCTTGTTCCTGTTTTATCTTGCTCAATTTCCTTCTCTGGGGCCTTTTCCTCCAGCTACAGCTTTGGTGTCAGTGTTCTGAGAGCTCTGCTCTCAGCCCCTTTCTCAGTCCATACTGTCTCCTTAAGCCATCTGGCCACACACTTTCATGGCTTCCATCTGCATCTGGATGCAGACCGAACCCTGTCTGGTACTCTCTCCTCAGAGCCAAAGATCTCTATTCCCAAATCCTTTTGAGTAAGACCTTTGGAATGTGCACAAAAATCTCAGATTCAACTCTGACAAAATCATACTCACTAACAACTCCTGATCTTCAAAGAAAATTCCTGCTCTTCTTCCCATGAAATGTTCCATCACTCACCCTGATCCAGAAAGCTGAGAATCATCTGGGACGTATCCATCTTGTTTACTCCCAAGTTCTATCATACTTCAAATGCTTTCAATTTTATTTGCTAAATATTTCTTGGACCTGTCTCCTCCATGCTACATCCTTTTCTTTGGTTCAGACCCTCATAGAATAAAAAGAGTAAATACTTTTACTGTTCTAAGCAATTTGTATAAATTTTCATTTAATCCTGTACAGCTACTCTCATCAGATATTGTTATAAACCTTGTTTTCAGATGAGGACATTGGGGCACAGAGGAGCTGAGTAACTTGTCCAAGCTACTAACCAACACTCTTTAAATTCAAGAGTCTACATGTGTAATCACTAGGCTATGTGGCTTCCATAATCTGTAGCCTGGAATATTCAACAGTCTCCCCACTCTTTTTTCTGCCTCTTATTTCTTCTTCTAAAACCTTCCGTTCAGCTACTCAAAAGATTGCTCAGTAATGCAGATTGGATTAAATGTGTTCGAACCATTCAATGATTCCTCGTCTCCTGTAAGACAAAGTCCACACTTACTGGCACAACCTGCATTGCCCTTCAGAATTTTGCCCCAGTTGAGCTCTCCAACCCCCATGTCCTGGACTTGAGTCATATTCCAAATCTGAGAGTTGATTTTTCTCTTTGTAATGTACTCCCCAGCTGGGTCCCCAACCCCTTACCATCTTGGTGAACACCAAACTAGTCTTCAATATTCAAATATCACCTATTCCTCATTTTCTTCTTTGAAAAATAAGGTGTTTTTTCTTTGGCTTCCCATATCACCTGTACTATATAAATAGCTATTGTCTCATTGTAACATAATTCTTTGTCATTATCCATGTCCCTAAACTGGACCATAAGGTTTTTGAGGGCATAGAGAATGCCGTAGACAATTTTACATCCTAGACATTCCTGGTGTATTGTATAGTTCCTGACTCATTGTAGGGTGCTCATCGAACACATTGTTTATGGATTAAGAACTATGACCTGAGGGTATGGAAAGTGATAGCTTAAACAGTAGACTAGAATGTTCCCAGTGAATTTTATAGGCATAATTTCTAGAAATTTCTAGTCTTCGAGTTTAAGCATCCATCTAATACAGACAGTCACCAACTTGTGATGCCTCTACTTAAAATTTTTTGGTTTTACAACGTTACGAAAGCAATATGCATTCTGTACATTCCTCAACTTACAATGGGATTGTGTCTGGTTAATTCATCATAATTTGAAAATATCCTAAATTGTGCCCATTTTCAACTTACGGTATTTTCAATTTACAATGGGTTTACTGAGCTGTAACCCCATCATGAGTCAAGAAGCATCTGTACGTGATTCTCTTCTACAAAATTTACTCATTCAATAAACCTTTCTTGAGTGCCTGTTATGAATTGGTACCATGCTGAGATGTGAGCAACACAAAGAACAAGGCATAGCATCTATTTCTAATAAAAGCAAGTCTGTTCAGGGGTTAGTCTAAGCGTGGGGGACTCAAATCAGAATAGGCAGGACCCATGCATTGTGACAGGAACCATGGGACAGAAAGACCCATGGATTATGTTGTGGGGTGGGAGGAAGTCTTGGAGGTGCTGGTGCCTCCAAGTGCAGGAGGAAACCACTGACTTTTCGGAACTCTGGTATAACTTGATTTTGCCAAATAGGTAAGCAAGAGAGAGAAGATGAAGGGCTTTGTTTGCCATGCTAAGAACCTTTGGGTTCATCCTAAAAGTTGTGGCTAGCAGTGAAGGGTTTTAGACAAGGCACTAACATAACTGATATGTCTTTAAAAATCACCCTGGCAGTGAGAAGCAGAAACAAGACAGTTGTTCAGTAACCCAGGTGAGAGAGAACAAAATTCTGGCTAGAGATCTCTGCAGTGGAGAATGAGAATTAGGGGATGTGAGATAAATTAGTAGTGTAGAATCCACACAGCCTAGTGACTGATTGAACATAGAAAGCGGGACAAATAAGAAGGAAGAGTTGAGTATGGCTCCCAGACTGGTGGGATGACAGAGCCATTCATAGAGATATGGAATACGAGAGGAGGGCCAGAGGGGTGGGGAGGAAATGAATTCATATTTGGAAATGCTTGAGATTACAGTGCTGGTGTGCTAGTGGAGATATTCCATAGAATCTACTTAAAATTCATAGAAGGAGAAAAATGAGAGTTCTGAGTTGGAGATAAAGTATAAGAAATTATCAACATATGAATGTTAAATGAAAGAGAAAGGGGGAAGGACTAAGGATGGACCCCTGAGGAACAGCCATGCAAGGCATAAGAGGAAATGCTGGCAAAGTGCCTGGTACCCATCTTCACAGAGAAAGAGTCATGAAGTCATGATGCTCCTGGATACATGGACATTGGTGTTAGTCTTCAGGGCCTATGCTAAGTCCATTGAAAGCAGAGTCGCCTACATGTGAGCCACAAGCTCACCATTAGACCAATGGCTTCCCAGTAGCCACAAGAAGGCTATGTCTTTAATGAGTGGAGAACATAATTTTATTGTTAAATCTCTGTTATAAGCTCAGGGAAATTAAATGTAGTTGGGGGATGGCATGAACACAGATATGAATAGCAATCATTATCCCTCACAGCAAACTATTCTTAAATATTTTCCCAAATGTGCTAGTATTTATATATTTGATTTCATCTAACCTCAGGCATGTGTTATTTTCAGATTTTCATTTTTGGGGGAACACTGCTATACCTCATGAGACTCATTAATAATACACAAGTCCAAGCACTTCAATTGTATTGCAGTTCATTATGTTTCCTAAAAGAGAGAGTGAGCACATAAACCAGAGAATTGAAGCCTTTTCTAAAGACATATTTTGCAGCCTTCTGCAGCAATTCTTTGGTCCTTGTGGATGGGAATGTTTATCTACGTATTTATGCAATATGCAGTCCCACAGGGTCTAAGCACCTGGAAAATCTAATTAGCCTCGTCTTGATTGACTGTATCCAGGATAATGCCACAGTCCTCAGTCTGCTCTTCGTCTCCTACAGCGTGCTTACTGATATGAAAATGAAGGCGGTAAGAGTTTCCATGAGCAGCTGCCAGACAGGCTCCTTGTGGTATCTTGTCTGTGCAGAACAATTGCCCATAAATAAGGAGTTCTCACCACCAATCAGGGCCTGGGAAATAGGCTGCACCCAAGCAGAAATCACAGCAGCAGGTTTTATGATTATAACCTAGTTACGCCATTAGTGGCAGAGCATTTTTCAGCCCTTGCTGGGGACAGCCCGCCAGCAAACTGCATTGCATAGTCAGAAACTACAGTGAAAACATCAGGAAGAAGAAATTTAAGATCGATTTTGTTTTGTTTTATTATTCTTTAGCAAAATATTGCTGCCACATTTGGCACTGACCTTGAAAGCTGACAAAATCCATCCTATAGAAATGGTCTAAACTACCCTTTGTAGGAGTGGGTAGAACTCGATTGGAACGTCGATTAGTGAACCCGAGCAGGGGTAGATTTACCGTGAAGCTGATGAAGCTTAAGCTTTCTGGCCCCTCACCGGCATGATCCCCTTCAAAGGCCCTGTACTCCTAATTCTGTGTTACCAGTTCACATTCTTTATCTCAAGGAGGACCCGCAAGAGTTGCATAAACTTTAGGTCCCATCAAATCTTGATTGGCTCCTGGGCTTAAGCCAAAGCTTGTCTTGTGGCAGAGCCCAATCATTGTTCCATAGGATCTATTTGGATCTATTCTCTTTCATTCATTGAATGATCTAACCACCCAACCTACTCCAAGTTTTAGATGGGCATGTCTGCTCATCTAGAGGTTACATTTCTCAGGCTCTTTAGAAGCTAGGTGAGGCATGTGACTCAGACATTTTTGTCGTTAGGATGTAGTAGAAGTGGTATGCACAACTGCTGGGTTTTCCCTTTTCTAAAAGTGTGCACTCCCTTTTTCTCTTTCCCCCTTTTATTTTGGCTGAAAAAAAGGATAGCCACCTTGGGCCCAGAGAGAGAAACCACATTAATTATAGCAGGTAATCATAAACCACTTACCTCTGGACTGCTACTTGGCAAGGATATAAGCTCAAGTTTATTTAAGCCTCTGTACTTTTGAGGCCTTTTGCTCAGCCTGTAACTGGATCAGGATTTACTTCAGAGGCAATGTGACATGGACAGAGTGGCAGAGTAAGCCTGAGTCAAAGCCTTTGATGGGCATTGAAGAGCCATAAGCCAGAGAGGCAGATGCTCAAGTGGCCAGGAATTGAATCATGATAAAGAGAGGATTCTGAGTCAGGGAACTGATGGACACAGGATGAGAGTGGGGGACGGAGAGGTAGGACCTGGAGCATTGCCTCTTGGTGTCCGTGGCTTGACACTGGGGCTTGAGTGTGTTGAGCTTTGTCATGACAAAGAGTCTATGAAGGAAGCTGTGTAAGCCATCAGACTTTATATATCTTGACCTGCACCCCAGTCTTAGCTGATGGAACCAAGGATGAGTAGCTGATCCTAAGCGATCACCGACAGGCCACCCAGAAGTTCTGCACTCTTCTTCTCACAGGGGTGTTCTACTCTTAATAGGACTGACTATCCTACTCACATCCTTTCTCACATGAAGTTTGAATCAGAGACCTAGAAAGAGACAGTGAGCAGTTGGCTGTAGAGCCAGAAGCCAAAACACACTAAGAAAGAAGACAGTAAGAAAACAGTAAGACAAACCCACCAGGCAGAAGAAGCAGAGAGAATAGTCAGGATAGGAAGCAGCTCACTTGCTCTTGGGTTCCCAGGACTTTGGATGCAGGGTTAGAGCTACTGCTATGCCCTACACTTCCTTAGTTCTTTATGAGGTTCTCTGGTTTTGCAGCTTCCAAGGAGATTATCTTTTCATGTGTAACCTTCCATTAAACCTCTTTCACTGAGATGAACTGAGCTGACTTGAAGATACAAAGCTAAGATAGCCAGAAAAACCTGCATTGTATCTCCTCTAAATTTTCTATTTCTTTCTCAATCTGGATTCATTATCTTCATGACAGTGCTATCAATTAAAGGGGAATAAAAGGGAAGCCAGAACTATTTTTGGGTCATGAAGGTCCGATGTTGAAGTTGGACACGTCAGGAAAGTGATGGAGTGTGTCCTTCTTTGCATATAATTTGTCTAGATGAAACTCAGAGCAGAATGACACTATGTCATTGTTCATGTTCGCACCAGATACAAATTTAGACTAGTTTACGTGTATTTAGCCTCACTGCTGGAGGAGCTGTTAGAACATTACATGCTATTCTGGTGCCCTCCTGTGAATGCTTGCTATGTTGGAGGGAGGGAAAGAGGTTTTACATCATATTCGGAAGACATTTACTTTAAGGAGCTATTTTTCTGAAAAGGAAAGATGATAGCTTGAATAATACCTGGCAGGAATCTATAGAGCTCACAGTCATTTTTGCCTTATCTGATTTGTCCTCACAACTCCTTGGAGAGAAAAATGAGTGAGCAGAAAAAGCGTTTTTTCAATTTTAGAAAATGAGGCTCCTAGCATTTCCACCTGATCTCTCACTTTTCTCTGAGGCCTGTCCTCGTCTCCAGATCAATGAGCCTCTTTGACACCCTTGTTTGTGCTTTATGACTACATGCCTTTGCACCTCCATCTCTGAGTGGGGAAATCCATTCCTCTGTCAGCCGAGACTTAGCTTAAATTCCAGGGCCTCTTTGAGTTGGGGTGGCCAAAGGCTCTTTCTCTAGCCACTAGATAGTACTGCCATGTACCACATATTGCCTGGGAAGACATCTGCAGAGACAACCTGTTCTCAGCCAGGTGTTAGGCACCTAGAACATGGATCAGTAAGCCATGACCTGTAGGCCAGATCTAACCTGGTGCCTATTTTTGTAAGTGAATACAAAATTCATTTGGATGAATTAATATTTTATTGGAATATCGCCACACCTGTTTGTTTATATCTATGACTACTTTCATGCTCCAGCAGCAGATTTGGGTACTTGTCTGTGTATCTAAATTATGTACTTTCTGGTCTTTTAAACAAGTTTGCTGATCCCTGACAGAGAAGAAAGGGATCATACCCAATCTAGCATCCGACACAGTGAAGACACTCAGGAAATTCTTATGGAAGGAAAGATGGAAGAATGGAAGGAAGCAAGGAAGGAAAGGAGGAAAGAGGAAAAAAGAGAAGGAAGGAAGGAGGCACAGGGAGATAAAGTGAATTGCCCCCAAATCATGCTGTGCATAATGAAATATAAATAAGAACAGGATTCGAATCAGAATACACTCAGGATTGGCTATTTCAGGTAAGGGGACAGGTGGATGGGGGTGTCGGAGGGATTGGGATAAAAGGAGATGTTCTACCTGACTATTGCTGGGTCATAAACTACCCCCAAACTTAATGACTTAAAACAACCATTTTATTGTATCTCATGACTTTGTGGGTTGGACATTTGGATAGGGTTTGGTTGGGCGATCCTTCTGTTCCATGTAGTGTCAAGGGAGACCACTCGATGGCATTCAGCTGGCAGATGGGCTGGTTCTAAAGGTCCAATTCAGCCTTACTCTAGGCCTGGTGCCTTGGTGGCAGTGTTCCTAAAGCTAGGCTAAGCTGCAGTTGCCCCGCTTCAGGGTGTTCAAGTTCCTTACATGGAGGCTCAGGGATCCAGGAGTAAGTGTTTCAGCAAATAGGTAAAAGCTGCATCATTTTGTATGATCTAACTACAGAAATGACATAATGACACTTCACCCTAATCTACTGGTTGAAGTAGTCATGAGCCTGCTCAGATTCAAGGGGAGGGAACATAGACTCCACCTCTCAAAGAGAAAGCATCAAAGAATTTGTGGTCATGCTTCACACCAGCCAAGGGGAAAGAGGATGAAATAGTTGGGGGCAGGTAACCAACGTTTACGAAAGGCTTTTCATGGTTATTTCACCACAACCTTGTGAGAAAGGTATTATTATCCCCATCTTACTGCTTAAAGATGCATTTAAGATGAAATGATTTATAATTAACTTACACAAAGTGACTGAGCTAATGAGTTGTGGGGTTGTGATTT